>JAUTBS010083418.1:0-13118 GCA_032361285.1 Aequorea victoria | reverse complement strand
TTAATTTATTGGTGTCCCAAAGTACGGATGGCTCTAGACAGGTGCAATATATAATTTCTTTATTTATTATATAAATGTTATTATATACACACGTTAAATTTTCATGACACCCATCATATTGTAGGTTTCGGATGCATTTAGTGGGTATCGAATATTCACGGAGTTCGTAGGGGATGACATCCATGACAGTGAACACTTGTCTTCTCCTCCACAATTACATTCTCCACGACCTAATGACCAGCATGTATTTTTTATACATAGACACTATAAATGTACACAATAACACACGCGGTTGAGGTTAAGAGTGATCATATTGAAAACCCTTAGTAGTATTAGGAGGTTGGGGGTGAGCCTATTGAAAATTCGAATATATTGTGTTTATTGTCTGACTTGATAGTAGAGGTTACGGGTGAGCCGAATGAAAACCCTCTTATATTATTTTTATTATTGTAATTGTTATTGGACTATTAAGTTTCATTTATTTGCTGGAAAAATTCATATGCACTCACTTCCTTTAAGTATAAAACTCATATTTTTATTAATTTAAATAGTAAGATTACTTTACATCTACATCTTATAGTAGAGTACACATTTAAACCAATAAAAAGTATTGTTCACAAATTTGTTTTCGCTAATAACAACTCGACATCCATGCTCATACCATCTTCTCTGCGACAGTTCAAAGCAGTCAGAAGCTATAAATTTAGGAAATAAAGCGTTTTAAGAATTTCTTGGTAACCAAAGCAATAAACGATATGTATCTACCATGAGCTGTAAATTGATCAATTTAATCCCCATATATATAGTTATAGTCTTATAGAGTCAGCTTTTACACTATATATTTTCATATTTAGTATTTCGGTCGTATTCGATACGTATTCTTGCATATCGAACGCGTATCAATATTCAATACGTATTCAATACGCGTACGGAGCTATTTTCGGAGTATTCATACTTCATAGGTAGAGCCTTCATATCTGGAGGCATTGGTTCTCGCTCTAGTTGATGCCTCCCCGTTGTTGAAACGTTTTTACTTATAATGGCCCAAGGTAGAATATTCATTTAGAAGTTGTTGAGCTTGCATTGCTTGGTATAACATGTTGATTGCCTTATCGAATCATATAATATAATAGTAAAACAAAACCTTTTATTAGCAGGCCTCAAGAGAATGCCACATTTTCAAGTGCATCCTTTTTGAATGTGTTATATTCTTATTACTTATTTTTCATTTCCTCCTCCTCTCTTCTTCTTATTATTCATCTCTGTGGACCTAGAATTCACTTAGTGGTCCTAGTTATCTTAGCTAAGATCAACCCAAAGGGGGGGTGAATGGGGTGATGACAAACTTGTAAACTCTTTTTAATTCTTTTAAAGATAATATATTATGCAGCGGAATAAACAAATAAAGAACATAAATTAAAGAGTTAAGGGAAGAAGAATGCAAACACAATTTTTATAGTGGTTTGGTCAACTCGACCTACGTCCACTCTCCAAGTCCCTTAGAAATTCACTATCGGATTCTTAGGGTGAATCGAAACCTCAATACACAGATTGCTTTAGGGTGAATCATAACCGCCTTCTTTCTATCGGGTGAAGAGCAACCACCTTCTTCAATCAAGGGCGAAGAGTAGCCTCCTTCTTCAAACAAGGGCAAAGAGCAGCCACCAAATGGATTTCTTGAGTAGGTGAATCGGAACCTGACTTTAGTAGTGGTAGAGGTTTGATGATCTCCTTTGTGAGATGATTTACAATCAATAGATCTCACTACAATAATCACTCTCTCTCAAAATGATTTATAATCAAATAAAAAAGGAGAAGAGAGGAAAAATGAGATCTGGATCCTTGGTGTCGACTCAACCATACTTTGTGTCGACCATTCCTTTGATTTTCTAGATCTCAAAATAGCAGTGCCCATGGGAATGTTCAAGGTGCCGACACAACCTTCCTTGGTGTCGACCCTTCCTTTATTTTTCTGGATTTTAAAAAGTTGATGCCCACGGGAAGCTTTAGGTGTCGACCCTTTTTTCAAAGGTGTCGACTCAATTGGCCTAGATCTGAAATTACTGGTCTAGAGATGTCGACTCAACCTTTATTGGTATCGACACATCATTTGCATTTTTTAGACCAAAAATATCAGTACCCACTGAAACAGCTTTAGTGTCGACCCTTTGCTCCATTAGTGTCAACCCTTTGGCTGAAGAATCTGGGTGTCGATACAATCATACTTGGGTGTCGACCCTTTCCTCTGTTGCTTCAAAAACTGGGCAGAGCTTCTTCAAGCGTCGACTCAAAATGACCTTGGGTGTCGACCCTTTGCTTCTTTTCTTTTGATTTCTGTGAAGTGCAACCTTTCTTCTTGGGCTCAGCTATCTCCAAAAGTTTTCTATATCTTCAATATATTTTCTTGACTTTTTTCTAGACACTTGGGCTTTAAAAAGATGATTAATCCTGAAAAAGACTTTCTCATAGACAGACAAGTTATTAGGATAATCAAGAAAATTTTGCTAATAAACTCCTATAGATTAAATCAATTATGTTGTAATGTCAAAAATATAATGTACAAACAATAATAATTTGTCAAATTATTTTGGCTAACAATCTCCTAAAAGATGAAATCAATAAGTTGTTAAGTCAAAACCAAAGAAAGTTTGATTGAAAGACCTTTAGGCTAACAGTTTCTTCATGGAATACATAGCTAATAATCATATTCACCTTGTAAAAACATAAAAAGGGTAGAATTATATTAAGTAAGGATAGATCCTTAATTATGATTGTTATGCATTATAGGTCTTGAAAGGGTGTTTGAGAATGAAAGACCAGCGCCTCGTGATAGTGGTGGCCAAGCTTGAAACTCTTGGTTTAAAGGTGAGAGTGGTTAGTTCTTGTTAAAATGAAATATGATAAATGCATTATCTTAAATATTTTGGTGAATTGTTTTAAAATGATCTCATGTTGTTTATGAAGAAAATGGTTGTGTAATACGATGTTATCATTGATTTACTATTTTGTGAGCATATTTTATATCAAATTCATGAGATCATGATGTTTTTTATAGCATGGTGTTTTGCTTGAGTGTGCCAATTTAAGCAGGTAACCATCCCGAGCCCAAAGGTGATAAGGGTATAGTAGCCATAATGGCATTTGCCCATAATGGGTGGAGGCGGCTTGTCCACGGTGTGAGATTTTAAGGCATTACCCCATTAGGGGAGCCCAAGGTGTGGACGGAGATGCACCTACCACTGGTAACATATTGAGTGGCCCTCCTACTCGTCACTCTAAAAATGATGTGTGTTGTAGTGAGGTAACGGTACCGTCAAAACTCCTGGTCGTGAGGTTAAACGAGTACTTGGCCACTAGAAAGCGTGTGTTGGGTGTGTTGTGATATAAATGTTGTGAAATATATCATGGATATGGCATTTATCCAATTGTTGAGAAATGTACATATTGTATGATGTTGTAAAGCATGAAACTTGTTGTAGGGGTGTGTAAAGATGTTTTCATATCAACTGCTTTTGATATAAATGTTTCATGTCTTATTTCATTTTAATACTAAGCCCACTCTCTTGTAACCTTTTTGGTTGCAGATCATAGTTCGGGGTAGATGTTGGTCCACATATGCCAATGGAGTTTTTGATAAGAAGATCTCGCCTTTGAAGGATTTTATTTCTTGGGTTATATATATAATCAACAGATTGTAATATAATGATATCTTTTTGGGATGGTGTATCCCATGTTTTGATTATACATTTTTATCTATAATGAATGGATAATCCCTTTTGTTGCGTATAGAGATGAATGAGATGAATGTTTGATTGTTAAAGATTAATGTGTATTATATTAATCTTGGACGAAATAGTATTGTGCCACCCCACTCCGAGCAGGATGATTTACCCTCAGGGGAGTGGGTGTGACAGTCACTCTCCCTAATGGCCATACTGATTGAGAGTTGAACCCTACCAAGGGGCTGAGTGACAGGGTAAGGTCCTTCTTGCTCAGGCTGAGCTTCTTGAGAAGCTGATAGTACATGTTCTCGGTCGAGCTACTCTGGTCCACTAGGGTTCATTTAACATTGAACCCATCCATGTTCAGCGTTATGACCAGGGCATCATTGTGCAGGTACTGCACCCTGGCAAAGTCTTCTTCGGTAAAAGATATCTTAACCCCCCTAGCGGATGATCTCGGCATCTTGGATGGCCACTACTGCTCGATGATGCCGAGCCTTTTGTACTTGGCCTCTGAGGCCATTTTTCTAACTTTGATCCATCATCCCATGGATTACAGAGATGTCACCTCTACTCTGGATGATCGGGAGCTTCCCATCCTCTTTGATCAGCGCTGCCAGTCCCTGTTTGTCCTCGGGTGTCAATGAACTCTTTAAGATGCACCTAGCGCACCAGATTCTCCAAGTGCCTTTTGAAGGCATAACAGTCCTCTATTTTGTACCCCTTCTCCTTATGGTAAAAGTATCTCCACCTAATTCCGTCCCTGATTGCTGCTTAGATGGAAGCCTTGGGGATTTTTGGTAGCCATAAGAAGTAAGGCTTCTCCCTTATTTGGGGAAGAATTTTGTATATAGGTTCCTTAAATATGGTGTTTATGGCTACCCGTGTGTTTTTATAGGCGCCATCGTTCCTGGAAAGACCGAAATAGGCTGTTCGGCCTGTATCCCCCCTTGGCCATTTCGTTTGGCTTTCCACAGCCCTAGCACTGGACCTCTTTGGGCTCGATCCTGCTCCTTCTACCTCGGTTATTCCTGCATCCTCCTCCTTTTGGACATACTATTCCACCTTCCTCGTTAATTCGACAATACTCTTGGGCGGTTCTATTGTCAATGCGCCTCTAAGCTCGTTGCCTGGGAGGAGCCCCAGTTGAAATGTACTCACTGTTATTTTCTCGCTGCAGTGCTCAATCTCATTATAAGTTTCTCAATACTTGCCCATATATGTACGCAGGGCCTCTTTTTCGCCCTTCCTGGGAGCCAAAAGAGCGTTAATATCCTTTGGGGCTTTAGTGCAGGTTATGAACCGATTTATGAAGGCTATTGCCAATTCTCCCTAGCTGTTAATGGAGGAGGCAGATAGCTTGTCAAACCATCTCATCCCCATCTCTCCTAGGCTAGATGAAAAGACCATGTACATGAGGGAGTCGTTGCTGCTCCATAGTGTCATCATTTGCCTGAAATGGCTGATGTGTGTGTTTGGATCTATCTTTACGTCGTAGGAAGTGAACTTTGGGAGTGAGAACCCTTTGGGTGGAACTAGGGGTTCAATTCGAGCTGAGAATGGTATGGAGAGGAATTTACCCAGAGATGAGCTCGATAGAGGGGCCGGACTAACTGGGACAGATCATGGGTTGCTCAGCTTAGGGGCCAGGCAAGTCACCTTCCTTGAGTGGTGAGTGCATGCTACTTCCGTCCTTCCCCTTTTAGGTTCCATCGTTCGAGAGCTAGTACTATGCCGAGATGAATGTGTGTAAGACTTCTCTTCTATACTCCACTACGCTGACGGAAGGTAGTTGCTTTCCCCAATATTTGACTTCTGGCCCCGAGATTACCCTGGGACTAATTTCCCCACTCGCTGAGTTTGATCGGGACGAGGGGTGAGGTTTCTTTTTGGTAAAGAGGGCAGTCGTGCTTTACTACGGGCAGGGTCGTGCCTACTAGTGGCATCATCCTCCAATGGGCCTTCTTCTCGTTGTTTGGACTTTAGAGCTGCCTTTAACTCTGCAATTTTTTTACTCATTTCGTTGAAGGCGGCCTCATGTGTTGTCCCGAAAATCAACCCAAAGGGGGGGTGAATGGGTTGTTTGGCAAACTTAAAATCTTTTTCGAAAAACTCTTTTAAAGTGCGGAAGAAAGAATGCAGCAATAAAGAAATGCTGAAACTAAAGAGTTTAAGGGAGAAGAAGATACAATCAAATTTATAGTGGTTCGGTCTTCTTGACCTAGTCCATTCCCCAAGCACCTTGGGAGTTTTGAATTCACTAAGACGAATTATTCAATGGGCAAATCGAAACCTCTTACAAGCGGATTCTTCAAAGGGTGAATCGAAATCGCGAACAAACGGATTCTTCAAAGGGTGAATCGAAACCTCCTTCTTTTATGACAAAGAGCAGCTGAAGTGTAGTAGTGAATGTTGTAGGGGATTTTCTCCTTTATGAGAAGGTTACAACAATAGATAGCTCACTTACAATCAATGTTCTCTCACTCTCAAATAGATTTACAATGAATAAGGTGAGGAATAACAGAAGCTACTAAAAATAGAGTATTAAATGCTCAAGAGAGTGTTCTCTGGTAGTTCAGCATTTCAACAGTGAATAATCAATGTCTTCTCTTATTTGATCCTTCAAACTTCAATCCTTATATAGTTAATGGAAGGAGAGAGCCGTTGGAGGCATTTATTGGGGCATTAAATGTTGAAAACTAGCCGTTGAAAGCTTCAGCGATTTTCAAATCCCGCGCCAGTGTCGACACAAAGTGTCCTGGTATCGACACATTTGTCTTCTGGTAGATGAGGGGTCGACCCAAGTGGCTTAGGTGTCGACACTTCCTTATGTATCTTCGAGATTAGAATATCGTTGCTTACTGGAATGACCAAGGGGTCGGCACTTGCTTCAATGGGTGTCGACACTTTGTTGTGTGGAGTTTTGGTGTCGACTCATTTGTTAAGGTGTCAAAACTTCCTTCATAACTTTGCATTCCAAAAATATCGGTGCTCACTGGAAGGACTCAGGGGTTGACACTAAGTTGAAAGGTGTCGACTCATCCTTTGCATTCTTGGAAAACAAAAATATTGGTGCTCTCGGGAAGGGCTCTAGTGTCGACACTTATATCAAAGGTGTCGACTCAACCATATGGCCTTCAGCAAAATTGTCTTCAAAAGCTTTTTGTGTCGACTTAGAATATTTAAAACAGAGAATTTTAAGTCCGTATCTTCTTGAAAAAGTTGTGTGAGCATTCCAAAGGACTAATATGATGAGCATCTTTTTATCTTGATTTTAGTGCTTTTAAATCCTGAAAATATTAACTTATTGCACAATCAAACATCAGTAAACATCAAATCAATTGTTGTTATATGTCAAAATCAAAGGTAGGACTTGATTGAATAACCCTTGGGCTAACATCCTGGTCGAATGTTTCTTCAAGACGCTTAGGTGTTTGGTGCATGGGCCTCTTGCCCTGGTACTTAGCCGATTTCTTGGTTGAAATCTTGTCCACAAGACTTTGCTCTCTACTGGACTGATCATCGCCTCCTCCTGAACTTGTTTTGGATGGAGATGTCGTGGATGACAACCAGGCTTGTCTGGTTGAAACTTCCTAGAGACGGCGCCAAATGTGCGAGGCATGAACTCGCAAGGTTGTATGAATCCGGTGAAAGTAAACCATGTTTGGATCCATACCTTGTATGGATCTTCGGTCTTGCAAAGATAGAACAAAGTTACTACCCGACGGGGTATTCTCGCCAGAATGTCCCTCCGATGGTTAAGTCAGTCAATAGAAATCAAACTTAAAACCAGGAGAAAATCAGAGATAGCAATCCTAGGATAATAATATGTTTTAGTGTAGAAATTTTTCAGGCCTCTTATGGGTTGCTTGAACTCTCATATTTATAGGCAAGCAAGGTGCCAGGGAGACAAGCTGTCCTGTCATGGGTGGCCTATGTTCCTACTGTCCCTTTAGTCCTAACTGAGCCTACCCCTGTCTAGGTAGGGTAGTGATGATTGTAGCAGGTATTAAATGCCTATTAATGATGCATTGAATGCCCATCAAAGAGTTCTGATTGTTCACTGATGACGCATTTAATGCCCATTAAAAGTGCATTTAATACTCTAACGTCAACTCCTGGTCACCATTCAGGCTGTCACACTTAAATCTCAATCGAATGGATAGCTCGGTCCGTATTCCGAAGTTCCGAGCAGATCGCTTGGCCTCGCGTACAATCGGCCGAGATGCTCCCCTATTCCACAATGCTCGGCCTCGCTTATGAGTACCTAGATGGTTTACTGGTGACAATGATGTGAAGCTCGGCCCATATTTGATGGCGCCGAGATATTTCTCTTGGTCGGCTCTCATCTTTTATGGGACCAACCCATTCTGGGCCGCGTTCTGTATATAACCCGACCCATATTTTATGGGCTTGGGCTTAAATCAGAAGACCTGAATCATTCTGAATCGGACTCCTTCAATTTCTAATCTCATTAAGAAATAATTCATTTATTGAAAAAAATAACAAATAATTTTAATTTTTAATAAGTGACATAAAAATAACATACTATATCAGTTTATTTTGTAAAGTAAGATGATTTTTTTTTTGAAAACAATCTCAGAATTTTAGTAACTGGGATAAAAAAATACATACTATCTCAGTTAGTTTTGTAAATCGAAATTAAAAATCTTATTTTTTATCACGTTTTTACAAAATCGAGATTTTTTAAACTTTTCAAGCGAGATCTTTTAGTATTATTATAGTAATGATAGTTACTATGAATCTTGACTACTCGTTTTCAAATTATGTCATTACTAAAGCTTTAATTTATGAATATTTATGAGATAGTTAAAGAGACATACCTATTTTAATTTGTTATAAAATAAACGATGTATTGTACTACATTTTAATGCAATGAATTTTTTATTCAATCCCACTCATCTATACTTTACCAAATCATTCAAGTAAACAAACGAGACCTAAAGATTTTGGAACAGCCCTAAAAGCATATACTACTCCATCCAAACGGTTCGGTTAGATTCGAACCGTGAGATTTTTGAAAAAATTATAAATTGGACCGTTTTTTTCGGTGACTAATCAAACTTTTGTCACCAAAGCATATGGATTACGTCAAAAAATTAGTGTTGCCACAAAACCTTCATCGACTAAATTTAGTTTTGGTCACCAAAGCATGAACATTTGATGACTAGATCCTTATTTGGTCAACAAATTCTGCATATTTGGCGACTAAAATTTAATTTAGTCACCCAAAATCAATGATTCAACGACAAAAAGTTGTTTTGGTCGTCAAATTTAATCGCCAAAGTTGTCTTGTAGTATATATTTCGCGACAACAAATAATCTAATCGCCACAAGTATCACTACAACAAAAAGCAATTTTCCCAATGTAAACAAAATTGTTGGTAAAAGCCTAATCGTGTTGGTAAAATTATTTACCAACTCCAAGCCTTGAGTCAGCAAGCAGTCAGCGAATGTGTATCAAGAAAGTTTTTTACTAACGTAAAACTGCACACGTCGGTAAATATTAAGGTTCTACCGACACTATTTCGTCGCAAAAAAGTTTAAATATTTATCGGTACTATATAGTCCGTCCGCAGAAAAAATTAAAATGTTTCTTCTATGACACTTTTACCGACAAATGAAGGTGTCGGTAAAATGTATTCTTTTGCAACATGTAATCTGTATCACCAAAAATAATAATTAAATTTCTTTTTTGTTTGTTACAACAAACAAAATATGTCACCAAAAATTATTGCTAATGGATATTTCCCAACAAAAAATGCATCGCCAAAAAGTAAATTTTACCGACTTACATTTTTCAACAAACAAAATGTGTCCCCAATTATTTTTTTACTATTGACAATTTTTTTTACAGACCGGTTCATTGTGCAGACAAAAAACATAAAAATAATTTCATATGTCAATAGTAAAATTTTAAAAAAGTATTCAAATAGATCCAAAAAATAACCATCAATACCAAATGCATCCAAATATTCAAAATGTAATCCTTAATCCCAAATATATACATATTCAAAATATAATTATCCTTGCTATACGTATTCAAATATCATGCCATTCGTATTCAAATATTCAACAAACTACAAGACAAAAATCAAAATAGTAAACAAAAGAAAAAAACTACATTATTGCCGAAATGAACATCTCCATCATCAATCTATCAAGAAAATACCAAGAAAATACAAAAATAAATAATAGCATCTTGTCACTGGATTAACTTTAAATCTAATATGCACGTTCATGTATAAAATTCAATGAATTAATCAATGTCATTTTTAAGTTACGATTTACCTTTATTTTAATCAAGAAAAGTTGACTTCGGCGCTCCACTGAGCTCTCATTAGTACGGCGACAGTACACCAAGTTAGAATTTGAACTGCTCATAATATTTCAATTTATCAACAGAAATGTTGATGACATTTGGTGTGACAACTGGTGCGACAATAATCAAAGCCATGAAAAATCATATCATGTCAGAGGAGTTAAGATTATTTTTGCATGATTCATCATTTATTTGGTGGTAGAAGTAAAAGTTGGAATTTTAAGCTTATAAAAGAAATGAGTAGGAACCAAAAAAATTGACTCCTAGAACGGGTAAAGGTGGAAAAACAATAATGCTATGTCATCTTCCAGAGCATTGAGTTCTTGAAGATTTTGGACCAAATGCATATTTGTTAAGTGGAGCAGACACTCACTGAGATCGTGCACGGTAGGGATGAAACACAACTAAGTAGCAGTTATGTGCTTCCAAAATCTTCATTTTCACGTCAAGTATGTCCTTTATTTCATATCTATACTTTTCATCTGAATCTGCAAAGCCAAAATGGAAGGCTTCTCACTAATTCTCGCACTAAATTAAATATGCTTGCATATGAATTCTGAGATAGTTTAATAGCTAATCTATCAGGAGCAATTATAGTAAGTGGATACATAATTTCTTGGTGTAAAAAACAAGATCCTGGCCTGCATTGTGCTTTCTTCTGCTTTTGATGCCAAGTATAGACAGGTTGGAGCCACTAGATGGGGATCATTCTCTGTCATACTTTTCTTGAAAGCACAAAAATAAAGAAGAATGCTTCTAAAGTTGTGTCATATAGACCTTAAAACACAAAAGGAGATAATGTTTAACAAGCTGAGTAACATGGACTTCAAATCATGCTTCAATGCGCTTCATAGTGAAACACTGCTCAAGAGAATAATATATACAGCAACCTCTAAACATTTGACTCTAAATGAACCAAAGTAATAGATGAATGCATGTCTAAAAACTTTCAAGCATCTCAGTTACTAGAAATAAGAATTACTTGGTAAATAACCAACACATTTGCAAAAGTAGTGTGGCCTATCCAACACTTTTGGCCTTTAAGGATCCAACCTCCAACCTGATATCCCAAAAAGAAAGTCACAGCATGAATAGAAAATGGCAAGCAATAGTTGTTAAACATTAACTGCAATTTGATAGCTAAAAGACTAAAAAGAAAGTCACAACACTTGGAAGACCAACCAAATGAAAAAGAAAAGAAGTGGCCCTTGAAGAGCATCAAGAGAGAATGCCAGGGCAAGGGATATCCACCCATCTCTATAAATAAAGCCAGAGATGCCAAGCAGTTACTAGTTTGGGAATAGCCTACTATTAGTATGTTGTAGGATATCTCATTTCGAAGGGAAATGTCAAGCACATTTTGAGTAATGTTTAGGCACTTTCATTTTGCATACATATCTGTCAAAGCATTTGAGACAAATAAATCAAAGGCATATCCTGTTCGAATTGTCTGATCATGTATTTCCTTTTCCTGTATGAAGAAAACCAATTCGTGCACAAGCAGGAAGAACATTTGTGAAGGTGATAGAGTTGGGGATTTTACCATGAGTTTGCATTTGTCTAAATAGTCCCACTACTCCCTACTTGAGACTACTTTGAGCAAGATCAGCAATCATGGCATTCCATGAGACCACAAAGCCCTTTTGTCTGAGCAGGCTTTACATGCCTTTTTCTCTGTCTCTGTGCATATATAGATGTATGTAAAGCCTTTACTTGAATTCCCTTTCTCTATGCATATAGATATAACGTTTTAAATACAAACAAAGCAGAGGCATTTCTTTTGAACTGGGAGCACTAAAGGGATCCATCCCCTCCTTCTCACCTGCGCATGCTCAGCCTACAATTGTGGACTTTTTAGAAGGCTGAATGAAGAATAAGGATTGGAAGATCATATCTTGAGGATATGATCACGACAGGATAAGATCGTCATGTCTAAGGATAAGATTCGTTAAAGATTGAAACAATCGTTGGAGTGATTTGGGAGATGCATCTGGCCTTCACTTCTGCCTATATAAGGACTGCTCTTCGTTGAAGGAATTCAGAGCAGAGGAAAGAGTTGTGAAGGAACAGAGAGTTGAGAGCTTTTCTCCTCTAGTTCGATCGATCATTCGATCATGGGTTTACGGGATTGGGGCATTGAGTGTGTTCTCTGCCATTGTATGTGTGTGTGAGTGTAGAGATTTGAGAGAGTAGAGATAGAGAGTGTGTTTCTCTCTCCTCCATTGTTGTATCTCCTCCACCGTTTATAATTTTATTTTGTTCCCGCTCTCCGTGGATATAGGCCAAAGGCCGAACCACGTAAATATCTCCGTCTATTGTGTGCATGAATGCTTGCCCGTGATAGTGAACGGTCACACCAAGTGGTATCAGAGTCAAGGTGACCAATCGATGAGCATTTGGAAGCTTTGGCAAGTTTCGGTTGTTTGTTGCTCAAATTAAAAGTTGCTCGGAATTACCTTTTGACCACACCGGGAGGACCGTCTCCCCGAGACGAGAAAGCAGAAAAAAAAACAGTCGGCATCGGACGTTGCACGCGCCCCCAAAAATTCGGCGCGTCGCGCCCACTCGCAGCACACGCCACACGCGCCTTCATCCTTCAGCCAGTCCGAGTTCGTGCGTTGACTCGGATGACGCACCCTGACTCAGCGAGTGACCCAGCGAGTCCCAGTCGTGCGCCTGAGCCGCGCCGAGCCGCTGAGCCGCGAGCCGCCGTTGACCGCCCTGTCGCCGTTAACTATTGCCGCCAGCCATTGACCGGCGTTGACCGTTGACTTTTTCAGTCGGAACTTTGATCGGCCCCCGGAGGCGATTTTTCACCGTTCTTCGCTAATTTTTTGGCCCGGGAGTGCGAGATTTTGCTCAAAAATAAAAATTTTACCTGTGGAGGTAGCAACTTTTTAGCCTCATTTTAACTCCACTTTGTCTAAATATTGTGTCGACAATAAAGCTAAAAGATCTCAGTTTTTAACTGAGATAAATTATATTTAATCTCGGTTATAAAAGCGTGATCTTTGAGGGCGAGATTAAAAGTCGAGATTTTTAATCTCGGTTTT
>JAUTBS010083307.1:0-13119 GCA_032361285.1 Aequorea victoria | reverse complement strand
TAAAATTTTTACCAACTTTAGTTAAAACCTTTCTCTTAATTTATTTTAAGTAAATAAATTATTATTAAAATTTTCTCGGGTTTTACACTTGTCCTTTTCCAATCCAAATCAAATCCGAATGATTTTTAATATATCTTTCAAAATAAATTTAAGTCTCGACTATTCCAATTTAAGACATCTTCAAATCTTTTTGGGCCAAAAAGCCCCGACAAATCCTTTCAATCCAAGTCTAAGACTAGAACCCATCAATCTCGGTCCCCCGCGACCTTAAAACCAATCTCGGTCCTTCGTGACCTAAAACTCAATTTTGGTCCTTCGTGACCTAAAACTCAACCTCGGTCCTTCGTGACCTAAAATTCAATTTCGGTCATTCATGACCTAAAACTCCATCTCGGTCCTGCATGACCTTACACTCGATATCGATCTCCCATGACCTTAAACTCAATATCGGTCTCCCATGACCTTAAACTCAATCTCGGTCCCCCGTGACCTTAAAATCAATCTGGGTCGTTCGTGACCTAAAACTCAATTTCGGTCTTTCGTGACCTAAAACTTAATTTTGGTCCCCCGTGACCTTAAACTCAATCTCGGTCCCCCATAACCTTAAACTCAATCTCGGTCCTTCATGACCTTCAACTCAATCCCGGTCCTTCGTGAACCTAAAACTCAATTTCGATCCTTTGTGACCTAAAACTCAATTTCGCTCTTTCGTGGCCTAAAACTCAATCTCGGTCCCCCGTAACCTTAAACTCAAATTCGGTCCTTCGTGACCTAAAACCAAATCTCAGTCCCGCATAACCAAAAACTCAGTCTCGATCTCACGTGACCTTAAACTAAATTTTGATCCCTTGGACCTTAAAGTCAAATGGTCCCCTGAACCTTAAAGTAAAACTAAAATGGTCCCCTGAACCTTAAAGTCAAATGATCCCTTAGATCTTAACGTCGAATGGTCCCTGAACCTTAAAGTCAAACTCAAATAATTTATTGGACCTTAAAGTTGAATGGTCCCCTTGAACCTTAAAGTCAAACTCAAATGGTTTCCTGGACCTTAAAGTCAAATGATCCCCTAGATCTTAAGTTTGAATGGTCCATTGGATCTTAAAGTCGAATGGTCCCCTGTGCCTTAAAGTCGAATGACTTTCTAGACCTTAAAGTCAAATGGCCACCTGGATCTTAAAATCAAACTCAAATGGTCTGCTGGACCTTAAAGTCGAATGGTTCTGTGAACCTTAAAGTCAAACTCAAATGATCTCCTAGACCTTAAAGTCAAATGGTCCCCAAGACCTTAAAGTCAAATAGTCCCTTGGACGTTAAAGTCAAATGATCCCCTAGACTTTAAAATCAAACTCAAATGGTCCCCTGAATCTTAAAATCGAACGATCCCCTAGTCCTTAAAGTCAAATGGTCCCTTTGACTTTAAAGTCAAACTCAAATAATCCCTTCGACCTTAAAGTTGAACCCAAATGGTATCCAAGACCTTAAATTGAATCTCTTCTTGGTCCCCTAAACTTGAAATTCAAACTCTATCTCGGTCTCCTGGACTTTAAAATCAACCTCGGTCCTCAGCGACCTAAGCTCTTTTCGGTCCTTTGTGACCCTAAACTCAAGTTTCTCTTCGCTTTTCTCTATTATGTTTGCATAGCCCCATGAACTATACTCGTTTGATCTCTTGTAAAGGGGTACGTAGGCAGCTTCACAAAAGTCAAAGTACAACCACCTTCACGATCTTTTTCCTAAGTATTAATACCATGACGAAATGGCTTATCGCTAATCTTTGATATTCAATCCTCCCGACAAGTTACAGGATGAGCTCTGTCATAGAGGGGTGTCTGTAGACACTCTATTTTGTCAGGACCTACCTAATACTTAAACCCGTCAGTATGATCCGAGCCAGATGATGAAATCTGAAAGCACTACATACTGAATATCAAGTCAGGAGAGTCAGATTTTCCATCGTCTAGAAAACCGTGACCGTCCAGGCTTTTAGAAAACTTTTTTTGAAAAACATCCCTAACCATGTTTTCATTCCAAAATATTTTCAAAAAAAAATCTTAACCTTGTTTTCATTCCAACATATTTTTAAAAAAATCTCTAAGCAATTTCTAATCCAACAAACCCTCTCAAGCACACCCTTAACCCCAAAGACCCAATATTCCTTTTTCAAAATATTTTAAATCTAAAAAGAGTTTAAAAAAATTCAAAATTTGATTTAAAATAAAGAAGAATTATTTTTAAAGAAAAATTTGAATTTTTTTAAAATCCAAGTTTTTTTTTCCCAAAAGGTCTAAGACCTTTTTATCTAAAATAATCCCAAAAATATTAAAAAAATAAGAAGTTCCTTGGGCTTAGGACTCGTTCAAATAAAAGAATTTTCAAAAATCAAGAGTTTTATAGATTTTGAATTTCTCTTTTCAATAATTATCCAAAAAAATGCAAAAAAAAAAAAATAGCCCGAACCCCCAAGGAATGCCGAACTGGCCTAAACCCCCCTGGGAGGGCTACGATTGGCCAGACCGGTCTTCTAGGAAAGTCAAATTGGCTTTCTTCCAGTCCTGGCTTTCTGACTTTTATTTCGCGAGTTGGGTCTGTCATGTCCCGCCCCAAGGCACCGGACACGGGACGCGTGGGGCACAACTCTCATCCATCTCATCATACCGCATTCATTACTTCATTAACTCGATTCCATTACCATTCAAGGAATCATTCGTACTACATACCTTACTTTCATTTCTCATTACACATACCTTACTACATAAAAGGGCTCTCCGTCCACTTACACATATTTCAATGTACAACACAAACAAAATACCAGCTGGAGTGTATCTCTATGGACCCTAACCCCAAATCCTATTCTTGTAGTGGACCAGACCGCGCACATCTTTCACCTATACTTGTTACAACATTTGTGTCGGGGTGAGTTACAAAATTCATATGCTCACCAATCACTAGCAATGGTATTATAAATTGTATAATAGAAGATAAAATAGTTCATCACTTTGAAAACATAATATCATTTCGAAAAGATAAGTTTTATCCCCAATTGATCTGAAGTTCTCTAAACTTTATCAATTCAGACGTTTTGTTATACTTCATCTTCATGCAGTCATTTCTCTTAGTAGAGAAAAGTATATATATAATAAAAAATTTCAAAAACACATCTCTGTCAAGTTATAGATGTCTCATTGTAGTTCGACCATTTTCTCAACCGTTATTTCTTAGAAAAGAGTTTTTCATCATTTTACCGTTCATTATCCTTTAAAAGAGAATTTTCCATCATATCATCATTCACCTCCCAGTGGAGAAATTTTTTATTCATAATATCATCACCTCTCAGTGAAAAAATTTCCAACAACCACCTCTCAGTGGAGAATTTTTAATATCATTACAATTTATTCACTTAGTAATGATAAATATATCTTTTTTATTCCTCACGTCCACTTAGTAGTGATAATATACTTAACCATTTATTCATAATATTTTTTCATGCAGCCTTGGGTTGTATTAACTTTCCAACCAGGAGATCTTGCAGTACTGCGTTCCTGAATATCTCACATACTCAATGGATAGGGCTAAGGAGTATTCGTCGGGCCACTTAACAATACTCAGTAGTAGAGCTAACTCAGTCACCCTAGAGGGGGCTGAATAGGGTCTTTTAAAAAAATATTCTCGTTTAAAAAATTATTTAAACAATATAAAACGAGTAAGCAATATATATATAAGCACAAGAAAATAATACAGAGAGGAAGAGATAAGGGGAGATGACACCGTCAATTTTATAGTGGTTCGGTTATCCAAGTTTACGTCCACTTCTCAAGCTCCTCTTGAGTATTTTCCACTATCTTCAAGCACTTATGGGTGTGCTTAAACTTTTTACAATCTTTCAAAGATTCACTAAGTTGTGTTCCAAAGCCACTAAGCTTCCAGCACTTGTGATATTTCTTTTGTGTATTTTACCACACACAAAGAACAGTCGAGGATGACTCACCCTCACTTTATAATAATTTGATAAGAGGTTTTGTGTACAAATAATGATCAAAAAACTCTCTAAGAAAAGTGAATATTATTGTGTGTCTCACAATAGAAAAACCATGAGAGAGATGATGAACTGTGGCAGCTAGGGTTTTTCTCAGAATAACATATTCAAAAAAATAACATCCCTTGGTCAATTTAATCAATGATCTCTTGTGATCTCTTGGTATAGAATGATTGATAGTCACTTTCTTATATAATTTTGAGCTTCAATATAGCCATTGCACATCAAATCTTGACATTTAATACTCTGAAACACAGTTGTTAACAGGCGTGATTGTTGCCGTTGCAAATCAAGTCTTGATGATTTTGTGCCCATGGGTCGACTCACGTTGAGGATAAATCGATTCAATGCCTTGATATTTCGGAGTGAATAGGATTCTTCGCCCATAGGCCGACTCATCGTGATATTTGGGTCGACTCACAATGGCGATGACTCGACTTTATTACAGACCTTCATCTGTGGATCAACTCATGTGTAGCTTGGGTTGACTCACACAAGTTTCTGCCTTTGAGTTAACACTTGGGTCGACTTGAGAGTTGTTACGCCTTAGCTCATGACTTCCTTGGGTCGACTCACATGTTGCCTCTGCAAATTTACTGAAAGGTAATCAGTCTGGGTCGACTCATGTATTATCTCGAGTCGACTCACATGATGTTGTTTGCCTTTGAGTCGATGCGTGAGACAATACACTTCAGCTCAAGGTCATTGGATTCAAAACTTGGGTTGACTCACTAGGATGATAGGTCAACTCATGGTCGATGTAGAGAATAGATCCAGAGAGTCATTGAACTTGGGTCAACTAATAGAACAAAGTCTTCAGGAGATCCCGAGAGCTTGTCACTTTGGGCCAACTTATGCAAAAGCATGGGTTGACTCAAATCTTCCAAAAATTCTGAAAAATTTATGTCTTAATCTTGAGATAGTGCTGTATTTGAGAATTGAATTATTGTTTCTTATAAATTTTTTAACATGTTTTTCACCTGAAATAATTTTAAAACTCATTAAATACAAGGTCAACCCCAACCATGGGTGTTAACCATAATGAATATAAATAATTATATAAGCCTTTTGAACGTAATTTCATTTAAAGCATGTATTAAAAGATTTTCAAAACGATGTTCAATGATAGATACACAAAATTATCTTAACTTATCAATGTCTTGTTTATTATCATTAAAATAAATTAAAGATTTATTAAATCTTGGGGCTAACAATCTCTCTATTTTTTACGATGACAAACAATTTAGAAAAATTCTTTGATAAGATAGAATATATATTTTCAATGATTTCCCAAAAAAACTACTTCCCTTTTTAAAGAATGCAAACATACATAGCTTCAATCATATTCATTCATAATCAAATCAAACAACAAGCATAATCAAACAACCATCAAATCAACAACAATAATTAAACAACAACCATTAAATCAATCACATTTTGGTTTTCTCAAAATATTTCCTGTTATTTCTCGTCAAGATACCTATTTCTATTTTTCTTCAACAACAATCACACAACAAACCTGCTTTTCTCTTTTTCTTCCCTTTTGTCATCTCAAAAAGTGAGAACATGCATACATCACATAGAAAAGTGAAAGATTTAACCATATGTCATATATCATAAAAAGTGCATAAGGAGTGTATAAAGAAAAAAATATATCAATATTACAATCATTCAAGAATAAATATTTGTTCATTTAGGGTAGCCCGATATTGAGAGAGTGAATAAAGACATGACAGGGACGAAGAAGAACAGAAATCAAAAAAACTCGTTGTCCATTTGTTTCTTCCATTTGACTTTTCTTTCGACAGCTATTTCTCCTTTTTCCTTGGTCTTTCGCTGATAGACGATTTCTTCCTTTTTCTCCAACTCTTCCAAAAGGTCAAAGACAGATGATTTGGATTTCTTCTTCTTTTTGCCCTTCATCTTCTCATTCCCCTTTTCTGTCACCTTCTCCTTTCCTTTGGAGGTGGCTTCTTTGAACTGCTGGGCAGAGATTTCTTTAATATGAATACATTTTGTTGGAGCAACTTCCACATTGGAATTTTCTTTATGCTCACGTTCAGCTTTCTCAACAGGGGTTTCCAAATGAATTTCTACGCATTCCATGAATTCTTGAATTTTTTAAAGGAATTCATTTATTTTTCCAACAGTGCCTCGATCATATTCATATCGAACACTATTATTGCTCAGGAAGTTGCTGCAAATGAGGAAACCTTTAATAGTCTTCTTCATGTACTGACCGATATTATTACCTGCCATGCAAGCGCCATGAATTCTTTCTTTCAGGTTAGTTAGAATTCTATTGAGGCGAAGCTGTTCACTGACCATATATTCTTATTGTTCTTGAGATCTTTCAATCTAAAACTCATAGAGACTCATTCTCTCATTGAGTTTCTTTATTTCTTGATGAGAGGTTGTGTTGATCTTAACAAGATGTTTCATTTGAGCTTTCATCTCTTCAAAATATGAATGGGAGATGTCTGAATGTGTGGGAGCAGAGCTAGAAGCAGAGGTTTGTAGTGGATTGAGGTTAGGATTTTGAGTGGAGGATTGGGCTTGAGGTTGAGCTATGGGAGAAAAAGATGATAGAATGGAAGGTTGGTCCAGACTTGGAGCTTGGGGTTGATTTGGGTGTTGGGCAGCCTCTCTTTCCTTGACCCATTACCCAACAACCTCCATCAGTCTCATCCTTTTAAGGGTGGACTTGTTATACATGTTGATGGGGTAAAAATGTATGGACAAAGCATTCTTTAGGTTAACTTTAAAATACCTAAAGATTTTGGTCATAAGCATGCCGTGGGGTAGAATGTTCTTTTTAATTTGGGATGCTTTCCACATGTCAGATATGATGAGGTGGCCCAAATCGATGGGTTCTTTATGGATAATACACCACATTACAATCAATTGAATGAATGTGAGATCTAAAAATTTTCCTCCTTGGGGTAATATCATTTGGTTGACCATATGGAGGAGCAGTCTATACTCAGGCAGCAGCAGATTTTCCTCAAAAATCTTGTCAGGATTGATATCTTCCCTACCAGTTATCAAAGTGATGAATTTCTCAAGGGAAACATCAGGGTAGTTGTGCCTTCGTTTGGTATTGTCCAAAAGGTGTGTACCACTTGTGGCTTCAATGATTTTATTGATTAATTGGTCCCAAAAGGCTAGGTCTTTTCCCTTTACTCAACTACTTAAAAATAGTCCTTGACTGCCCACTGTAACATGCATATTAACATAAGGAATCCTACAGAGTTTTGGATAAACTGGTTTTTTTATGGTAATAAAATTGTACCATCATAACTCAGTGAACGATTCCATAAAATGCATCTCTATAAGATTAAAGAATTGAAAATCGATGCATCGTCCATCAGGGACTTGCTGAGTTTTAAAGAGCTTTTCATACCTTTCATGTGTTTCTTGGTCTAAACACTGAACCTCATTAGATCAGGCACCCTTTCCCTTTTTGCTCTTTTTCTTCCTTGCGGAACTTTCTCCTTAATTAGATTGCTTCCTTTTGAATACATTCAAAGGTTTGAAGAATCCATTTAGAACAAAGGTGATAATGCGAGATTCGAGAAAAAAATGGCGATGTCCGAAGAACAAGCTAGGGTTTATCATGAGAGAGAGGGGATACAAGGCGATGCGAAGCAGCGATATGGGGATTAGGGTTGCGAGAGAGAGATTCAGAGAGGGAGTTTTGAGGATTGAGAGATGGAAGACTGGCACCGTGAATCAACTCACGAGAGAAAGGGAAGTTGCTTATGATTGGGCCCCCACAGAAGTGTTATGGTTATATACCCTTGTTCTGAGTCGACTCATTAACAATTTGAGCTGATCCAATTGTGTTTTTAGGGATTCGACAAAAATGAGCTACTTGAGTTGACTCATAACCCTTTGTAAGTCGACCCAACTTTGTCCAATGTGTAAGAAAAAATAGCTACGTGAGTCGACTCATGATACCTTATGAGTCAACCCAACAGCGTCCAATACTTAGGCAGACATAGCTTCTTGAGTCGACTCATGACACTTTCTGAGTCGACCCATTGATGACAAAGATTAAGATTTAAGAAAATATCCAAGTTTTTATAGATTTAAAATTCCTAATTCACCTTTAATGTAATTAAATCTTTCTTCATTTATGGGTTTAGTGAATATATCGGCTAGTTGGTGTTTCGTACTTATAAATTCCAATGTAATATCTTGCTTTTGCACATGATATCTAATGAAGTGGTGTCTTATTTCTATGTGCTTAATTCTTGAATGTTGAATGAAATTTTTAGTTAAGCTAATACCACTTGTATTATCACATTTTATTAGAATTTTATGACATTTTAAGTTAAAGTCTTCTAGTTTTTATTTCATATATAGTACTTGAGCGCAACAACTTTCTACGACTATATATTCGGTTTTGGTGGTTGAGGTAGCTACTGAATTTTATTTCTTACAAAACTACGAAACTAATGAGTTGCCTAGGAAATGGCATTATCTGCTAGTACTTGTACGGTCTAATCTACAACCGACTAAGTCGGCATCCGAATAACTTTTTTTTGGTAATTAAAAATTTATATACGAAACAAAGAAAGATTTACACGATTGCAATGGGCATACCCCAGGACGACAAGAACCAGCCAAAAGCAACACAACACTTCACCACAAAAATAGGACAACACAAAAGCAAGGGGCCGACACCAGCAGAATGAGACGGGCCAACCACCGATAGTGAGGGCAGCGATCAAGCCATGGACAACCCTCATGGCTAGGAAAAAACTTATGCAAAAAAAACTTAAGCACTGAAACATACTTAATCAAAACCAATATAACAGAACAATGTAAACCAGAATGCATCCAAAAGGGAATATGAGACATCCAAAATAGAAGCAGCAAAGTGGACCAAAAAGAGCCTAGCCTTGATGCCGCAGAAGGAACACAGCACCCAAGGCCATCCAAGCAGAAAAAGGCACCAAAGATAGCACCAAAAACACAGGACTTAAAGATGATGAGTCAGAACTCCAGGCCATTAGAATAGAAGCCGCAGATAGCAACATTCCAAAGAAGCACCACGGCAGAGCACCGGAGCCATGAGGCAAGCACCAAAACAAAGATAGCAGAAGAGCAACAAGAGCAGGACCAAAATTGTCATGCCACAGCAGCAGGTGCAGAGAGGATCCAACGTTGTAAACCCAAAACAGAGCAACAAAGGGCTCTATGCAGCAATACCAGAACGTGCAACCATCATGCCAAGGACAACCCCCAAGGCTAGGCCGAATCAAAAGTAAATTAAAATAGAAAGCTGAAACCAAAACACCAAAACAGAACCAACGCACACCAACGCAACACATCAGACCAAGCGAGGACGCTTCTTTCTCGGAGTTGTGAGCCGAACCCTGAAAGAAGAGCAAGGAAGGGTAGAAGGGAAAAAGGGGACCCAAGATACCATAAAAAATGTGTTCTTGGGATACCATAAGCCTAGGTTTATTGATCCTACAAGATATCTAAGGATTCTTTTTATGAAAATTAGATGCGATTCTTTTGGATCGGATTGATATCTAACACATAAATAAACACTAAACATTATATGAGGACGACTTGCAGTTAAGTAAAGAAGGCTACCAATCATACCTCGATACTTTTTACTAACTATTGACTTGCCTTTCTCGTCCTTGTCAATCTTTGTTGATGTGCTCATTGGAGTTGTACATGGATTTACGTCCTCTATTTCAAACCTCTTTAATAACTCTTTCGTGTATTTGGTTTGATTTATGAAGGTTTCATCATTTGTTTGCTTGATTTGAAGTCTAAGAAAGAAATTGAGCTCACACATCATGCTCATTTTAAATTCTTCCTGTATAGTCTTAGCAAACTCTTGGCACAAGATTTCTTTAGTAACTCCAAAAATGATATCATCAATATAGATTTGTACTAGAAGCATGTCCTTTCCTTTTTGTTTAATGAAGAGTGTTGAATCAAGTTTCTCCTCTTGAAAATTCATTTTGTATTAGGAATCTACTTAACCTTTCATACCAAGCTCTTGGAGCTTCTTTTAGCCCATATAAAGCTTTCGGGAGTTTAAATACATGATCCGGGTATTTATGATTTTTAAAATTGGGAGGTTACTTTACATATACTTCTTCATTGATGTAGCCATTTAAAAAAACACTTTTGACGTCCATTTGGAACAAAGTGAAATTTCTTTGGCATGCAAAAGCTAATAGCATACATATAGCTTCTAATCTAGCTACAAGTGCATACATTTTCTCATTATCTATGCTTTTCTCTTGATTATAATCTTGAGCTACAAGTCTAGCTTTGTTTCTAACAATATTGCCCGATTTATCATTCTTATTTCTAAATACCCATTTTGTTCCTATGATAGTATTATGTCTAGGCCTAGGAACTAGGGTTCACACTTTGTTTCTTTCAAATTGATTTAATTCTTCTTGCAGGACATTTATTCAATATTTATCATTTTTGGCTTCTTGTATATTTTTGAGTTTAATTTGAGATATGAAAGCCAAATGATTACATATATCTCTAGTAAGAGAGAAAATGATTACCCCTTTGGTTGGCTCACAAATTATTTGATCTTTTGAATTGTCTTTAATCAACCTTCTATAAGTTATCTCGATATGTGGTTGATTTTGCTCTTCATTCTTATTCTCATTATTTGGTTGAGACGTGTCAATAGTCACATCATTGAACTTATCATTTTCAAGTCATTTTCTCAAAACTACAAAATCATCATCAAAAACAAATTCGGATAGAGGAATGTTAGTTTCTTGAAACACAACATGCATAAATTCTTCAACTAATTGAGTTCTTTTAATGTACACTCTATATGCTTTACTCGTTGTTGAATATCCTAGAAATATGCCATCATCCGATTTAGCGTCAAATTTTTCAAGATTGTATTTTGTGTTTAATATAAAGCATTTACATTCAAACACATGAAAATAGTCAATATTAGGTATTCTACCATGTCATAGTTCATATGGAGTTTTATTTAATTTTGATCTAATAATTATCCTATTTGACACATAGGATTTTGCAAGATTGTGTACATGAAGCATAGTTCTAGTCATTTCTTGTAGAGTTTTATTCTTTCTTTCAACTACGCCATTTTGTTAGAGTGTTCTAGGTGCGGAGAAATTGTGACCTATTCTATTTTTATCACTGAATTTTTCAAAATCTTTATTAATGAATTCTCCTCCTCTATCAGTTCTTATGTTATTAATCATGCATCTTCTTTCATTTTGGAGTCTTTTACATTGTTTAGCAAAATATATATGTGTTTCATCCTTATGTGCAAGGAATATTACCCGTGTGTATCTAGTATAATCATCTTCGATTACAAAGGTGTAATATTTTCCGCTTAGACTTGCTTTAGGTGTAGGTCCAAATCGATCCATATGTAACAGTTGTAGAGGCCTAGTTATTGATATGTTGTTCTTTTTCTTGAATGATGTTTTACTTTATTTTTTATATTCGTATATATCACAAATTTTGTCCTTAATGTATTTGGTTTTAGGAAGACCCTTTATAAGTTCATTATTAGATAACTTTGTGATTAAGTCCACATTAGCATGTCCTAGTCTTCTATGCCACAGTCAACTAGTTTCATTAATGACTGCTAAACATTTTATATTTTGTGATTCAATTTCATCAAAATCAATTGTGTATGCATTTTTATTTCTATGATCAACAAAAAGAACCTTATTATCACATACATTTTATACTCTACATCCATTAGTTTCAAAGATTACTTTGTATCTTTTATCACATAGTTGACTAATACTTAGCAAGTTATGTTTAAGTCTATCTACCAGTAAGGCATTTTCAATAGCTAGGGAGAAATTCTTACCAATGGTACCAACTCCGAGAATTTTACAATTGGAGTTGTCACCAAAGCTTGCGTGCCCTCCATTCCTTGGTGTGATAGAGATGAATTTATTTTTATTGTCCGTCATATGTCGGGAGCAGTCACTATCTAGGAACTATTTGTCCTTGCGTGGAGTTGACTTTAAGCACACCTATAAAAAAAGACAATCATACAGTTCCTTTTGGTGCTCACTTTTTCTTGGGTCCTTCAATGTTAGTTTTAGTATGATGTAATCTTTTAGGAATCCAAATTTTATTCTTATCTTTGCAATTTTTTTTAATGTGACCTAATTTTCCGCAATGTTCACAACATGGTATTTCATGAGTTGTTAGATCTTTTAAAAACTTTTGATCATTTGATTCTTCATAGTCTATGCCGGCTTTGTTGTAGACACATCTTTATTGTACCAAAAGTTTGTTAAGATTTTCTTTACCTTTAATAAACTTTGTGACAATTACGAATAGATCATTTGCTTTCAATTTTAATAAAAAAAAATTTCTAGAAAGATCATTTTATCATTATGTGAGGATATATTTCTTTCAATAGTTATTGTTTCATTTAGAACTTGTAACTCTTCAAGTTCTTTTGAAAGACTCATAACTTTCTTTTTAAGAATTTTGTTTTTCATCTCAAATTTTTCAAATTCACAATGTAATTCATTGAAAGCATCTAGAAGTTTATCATAATCAAATGAGTTTAGAATTACCTCATCATTACTGTCATCTTCTTTATTGGCCATGAGACAGATATTCGCAATCTCTTTATCACTAGACGTTGATTCTTCTTGACTACCGTCCGAGTCATCCCATGTAGCTTTCATTACTCTTTTTTGAATCTTTTGGGCTTGTCTTTCTTCAGAAGTGGACAGTTTGCCTTGAAGTACCCCAGTTTCTTACATTTTAAACATATGAGGGGATCTTTCTTCGTTATATCATTTTTGTTTGATTATCCTTTGTTGAAGTCCTTTTTAAAGGATCTCTTTTTTGAAGTTTCTTGTCTTTTTAAGAAACTTGTTGAATTTTCGGCTGAGAAGTGCTATGTCGTCATTTTCATCATCAGAATTGTTTGAGTCTTCTTTGTCAGATGACTCTGGTTGTGAACATTTTAGGGTCATCCATCTTCTTGCTTTTGGTTCCTCTTTTTCTCGCCTTCATTTCATGACGATCTCATGTGTCATTAATGAACCCATTAGTTCATCAAGGCTGAGCAC
>JAUTBS010083196.1:0-13119 GCA_032361285.1 Aequorea victoria | reverse complement strand
TATCAAGTGTGGAATGAATGTTTAGCATAACCCTAATTATTATTTATTATGTCACCTAACGACCCGGGAAATTCGGGACGTTATAGTGCCAGTATGAAGGAAGGGAACGTGAACTCGTCTGGACAAAATTCTTGGCAGTGTTCGATGGCATATATCACCCGGTGGCTATCAAGAAGCAGAAACAAGTGGAGTTCCTTAAGCTGGAACAAAAAGGAATGTTAGTGGCGAAATACGAGGCAAAGTTTATTGAGTTATTCAGGTTCGCGCCACAATATGTTACTGAAGATGAGTGGTACTATTCAAGAGAAGTCTACGCCCAACTATTCGTAGTAAGGTTTCACTGTTTAAGACAAAGACATTGTCAGAGTTGGTGACCAAGGGTTTTTTAGCAAAAAAGAGTTTGGATGATGCACAAAAGAGAAAGGAGCTACAATCTAAGAGGTTTAGAGATTAAAAGCCAATAGGAAGTAATTTTGGAGGTAATAACCCTGCCAAGAAGACTTACGCACAACCACAGACTCAGACTAACGGGAATGCAGGATAGCAGACCCAAAATCCATATAACCATTGTGGACATATCTATTCTCATGATTCTATTGCGATGGTATACCGAGAAAGTCCTTTACTAGTGGGAAGACTAGTCATATAGCTCCTGATTGCAGAAATAAGGGAGCGGGAGGACAATAAGTACAATAGTCATTTTAGAATCAGAGGTCGCCTGCACGTAATAGTAGACCAGCTCAAGGCCAGTATAACCGTCAAGGCGATCAGAGATAGGCTGCTTATAATAGGGCACACGGTCGGGATACAGTTACTCAGGGACGTGTTTTGGCTCTTACTCGCGAGGAGATAGAAGCTTCACCATTTTTGGTGCAAGGTACTATTATCATATTATCTCTTCCTGCTAGAACTCTTATAGATTCTAGTTCTACGCATTCTTTTACTTCACCTGAGTTCTTTTATCGTCTATCTATTATGATAGAACCTTTGCATGTATGTCTCCCTGTGTTCGCTCCTATTGGGGACACAGTATTGTTACATGAAGTATGTCATTTTGGGGCAGTGGAATTGGATGATAAGATGTTTCTGATAGATCTTATATCGGTAGCAATTCGTGACTTTGATGTTATCTTGGGTATGGATTGACTTGTTAAAAATTATACGACCATTGATTGCTATTACAAAAGGGTAATTTTCAATATACCCGGGACACCAAAGTTCCTCTTTTAGGAAGACGTGCGGATATCTGCCCTTCATGAAAATCGGATGTTGAGAAAGACTTGTGAAAGCCTTTTAGCTTGTGTTATAGGCACCAAGGTGCCAACGATGGAATTGGATGGGCTTCCTATTGTGAGGGAATTTCCGGATGTCTTCTCAAAAGATTTACCTGGTATTCCTCCTGATCATGAGATTGATTTCATGATAGATCTTCTGCCTGGTACTACGCCTATCTCTAAGGTACCGTACAGGATGGCACCCTTGGAACTGAGGGAGTTGCAGGCACAGTTGCAAGAGCTATTGGATAAGGGTTTCATTAGACCCAGTGTTTCACTGTGGGGAGCTCTAGTTTTGTTTGTGAAGAAAAATGATGGTTCTATGCAGCTGTGCATTGGCTACAGGGAGTTGAATAAGGTCACTGTTAAGAATAGGTACCCTCTGTCGTTCATAGATGATTTTTTTGATCAGTTACAAGGTACTCAAGTGTTCTACAAGATTGACTTACGGTCTGGTTATCACCAACTAAAAGTTAAGGAGGAAGATATTTCAAAGATAGCTTTCAGGACTCGTTATAGTCACTATGAGTTTTTGGTTATGCCTTTTGGTTTGACCAATGCTCCAGCGACATTTATAGATTTGATGAATCGAATTTTCAAACCCAGTTGAATCGTTTTGTAGTAGTGTTCATTCATGATATCTTAATCTACTCTAAAAGTAAGGAGGAGCATGAAGAACATTTACGAGAAATCATTCACACTCTCAGGGAGAAGAGGTTATATGCTAAGTTCAGCAAGTGGGAATTCTACCTGGACAGTGTATCTTTTCTTGACCATGTGGTCGGTAAGAATGGGGTATTGTTGATTGGCCAAGACCGTTGTCAGTGACTGAGATACATTGTTTCTTGGAAATGGCGGAGTATTATCGATGGTTTGTAAAAGGGTTTTCTCGTATTGCCCTGCCGCTTACCAGCCTTACTCAGAAATGGGTGAAGTATGAATGGACGGATAAATGTGAGCACAGTTTTTATGAGCTTAGAAAAAGGTTGACTTCGGCACTAGTTCTGGCATTACCAACTGAAGGCGATAATTTTGTGATACACAGTGATGCGTCTCACCAAGGTTTGGGTTGTGTGCTGATACATCATGACAAGGTGATGGCTTATGCTTCACGCAAGTTGAAAGTTAACGAGAAGAATTATCCCACGCATGATTTGGAGTTGGCAACTGTTATTTTGGCACTGAAGATATGGTGACACTATTTATATGGGGAATCTTATGAGATCTACACCGATCATAAAAGCCTGAAGTATATCTTCACTCAGAAAGAGCTTAACTTGAGGTAAAGGCGATGACTCGAATTATTGAAAGACTACGATGTCGAGATACTTTATCATTCGGGAAAAACAAACGTAGTGGTAATACTCTGAGTAGTAAGTCTTCGGGAGGTAGTGTGGTATCATTAATAGTTCAACATCATTTAGTAAAAGATTTAAGGAGGATGGGAGTAAAGATAATATGACATCGGGAAACGGCCTTGTGTAGTCAGTTTACAGTGAGGCCGACCTTGCTGGAAAGAATCTGTATACCTCAACGGGATGATCTTCAATGCAAGAGGAATGTCAAAGAGTTACACAAAGGAGAGGCTAATGATTTCAGTATCAGTGACGATGGAGTTCTTAAACTCAAAGATCGGGTGTGCGTACTTGCCAGCAATGAGTTAAGGAAAGAGATTCTGACCGAAGCTTATAGTTCTGGGTAGAGCATTCATTCGGGAGGTACTAAGATGCATAAAGATTTTTGAGAGCATTTCTGGTGGAATGACATGAAGTGGGACATAGTAGAGTTCCTAGCGCAGTGTCTTACTTGTTAGCAAGTAAAGGTCGAACATCAAGGACCGGTGGGAAAACTTCAACTTTTACCATTACTCGAGTGGAAGTGGGAGAATATCACGATGAATTTTGTGTTTGGCTTACCTCGTACGCGTAATGGGCACGATGCTATTTGGGTGATAGTGGATCAACTCATGAAGTCAGCACACTTCATTGCTATCAGGATGACACATACCTTCGACTGTTTGGCACAGTTATATGTGAGAGAAATTGTTAGGCTTTACGGTTCACCTATATCGATTATTTTGGATCGTGATCTATGTTTCATTTATAGGTTTTGGGGTGCCTTGCAAACTTCTTTGGGTACTTT
The DNA here is from genome assembly GCA_032361285.1 of Aequorea victoria. Lineage (NCBI taxonomy): Eukaryota > Metazoa > Cnidaria > Hydrozoa > Leptothecata > Aequoreidae > Aequorea > Aequorea victoria. Next base: position 9,703 of record JAUTBS010083196.1, on the reverse strand, counting down.
ATTAGGTTATAGTTCAGCTTATCACCCGCAGATCGATGGACAGTCGGAGAGAACCATTTAAAATTTGGAAGATATGATGAGAGTTTGTGCTTTGAAATGGAAAGGTAATTGGGATGATCAGTTACAACATATGGAATTCTCTTATAATAACAGTTATCAGTCGTGTTTGGGAGTGGAACCCCATAAAACTTTATATGGGCAAAAATGTAGGTCCCATTTGTGTTGGTATGAAGTTGGAGAGAGATAGTTTTTTTGACCTGATCTGGTGGATGATGCGACTCAAAGGTTTCATTTTTAGCAGCTCAAAATCGACAAAAGAGTTATGCCAATTTGCGTAGGAGAGACTTGGAGTTTTCAGTTGGAGATATGGTATCCTAAAGATTTCACCTTGAAGGGAATTATTCGCTTTGGCAAGAAAGGGAAGTTGAGTCCCCGATACATTGGGCGTTTTGAGATTTTAGACCGAGTTGGTGAGGTGACTTATCATGTGGCTTTTCCGCCTAGTCTCATGGGAGTAAACAATGTGTTTCATGTATCGATGCTGAGGAAGTACGTTTATAGTCCAACGCATGTGGTGAATATGAACCATTTCGAGTTCATGAAGATTTGACCTATGAGGAGCAACCCGTTCAGATTCTTGACACTAAAGAAAAAGTTCTACGAAACAAGTAGATTCAACTCGTCAAAATCTTATGGCGAAATCATAAAGTAGAAGAGGCCACGTGGGAACGCGAATATGAGATTCGCGAACATTATCCACATCTGTTTTCAAAAGGTTAGTATTATAATTTCGAGAACGAAATTCTTTTAAGGGGGGAAGAATCTAAAACCCAAAAAGTTTTAATAAATTATTAAATTAAAATAATTAGTAAAGAGGAATTTAATTTAATTTAATTTAATTAATAGGTACTCTAAAATTTCTATAATTACAAGAATTGAATAATAACAAGAGAAGAACAAACAAAATATGGAATTTAAAATCTTCCGAAATTAAAATAGGAAGAAAATAAATGATGAGATTGAGACAGTAGGATATTATTAAAATAATCATAAAGAGGATTCGGTGGAGTAATTTTTGTGATTCCTGGAAGCCATTATATAATGATACCACCCCTCATCTCTCTCTCCCATCTCCGATCTCTATCTCTTTCTCTGCAATTCCTGATCCCTCCCTCCCTGCTATATTCTATCTCGTTAGGCCTTCCTCTGACCAGAAACCACTGCCCAGTAGCCACTGTGAACCTGCAACCACCGAGCAACACCACCAACGCCATCACCATCGTCGGCGTCGCCACCCATCATCGGTGCAACCATCGTCGAACGACAATATTTCCTATCTCTGGTTCATCTCTCTCACCCATATTTTTTTATATAATATATATATACATATCACCATGTTTATATATTTAATTAATCCTCAATTTAAATCTTAAATCTTTAATGATTTCAAACACATATAGATATACGGATATATCACATAGATCCAAATTATATATACATATATATATACATATTGATACATATAAATAAGATATCATTTATCAGGTATATATATACGTAATATATGATATTACAAGAAATTCATGTGTAAAATATACATTGAATATAGATACGTTTGTGCATATAAACCTTTTGGAAATATGATAAAATAATTGTAAATAATCATATTAAAGAATAAAGCAAGAAAAAGACCCTAGATTATAGAGATTTCAGACCATGAAATCTTTAGTTCGAAGCTTTGGGTCGACTTGCCTTGTCGTTGAGTCGACTTACATCCCTTAGAATTGGGTTCCGTTTCCAGTGAGTCGACTCACATGGATGTTGGGTTGAATCATGATCGTGAGGCCTCGGTTCTTTCTCAGGCCTTGGCTTGGGTCGACTCATGAGCGCTTTGAGTCGACTAATGCCCATTGTTGCTAGACTTCCTGGGGTCGACTCATGAATCTTTTGAGTCGACTCATGATCATTTGTTTTGCCTTGGGTCGACTGACGTTCGTTTTAGTCGACTGGCAAGGGGTTTGCATCAATTCACGCTGCTTTGGGTCAACTCATAGTCCATTGGGTTGACTCACAGTCGTTTGTGTGCCTTATATCGTGGTTTGCTGTCTTTGAGTCGACACATGACCTTCTCTGTGTCGACTCATGGTCACCTGTTAGACTTGGGTCGACTCACGAGCCCTTTTAGTTGACTCACAGTCACCTATTAGTGAGATGCCAAGATCTGCTGTCTTTAGGTCAACTCATGGCCTTTCTTGGGTCGACTCATGGTCGCCTGTGGTGCCTTTCTGCCGAGAGCCTTTTATGTTGTGTCGACTCACAGCCCTTTTGGGTCGACTCAAAATATCAAAAATTCTTAAAAACCATCCAGTGTTAATTATAAAACTAAGCCTCTATTTGGGTATCAGTATAATAATAAATTAAATCAATTAATGATTAACTTAACACCTTAAACGAACTGTAAAACTTATAAACGGAAAGAGGTTCCATTTAATAGCTATAAATCTTTTAATTACCTTTAATTATTGATTATGATCTATTACATTGCATAATCAAGGTCACGTGGATCCCTACATTGCTATTGCTATTGCATATTGTGTTTGCATTGGATGTCAGGTGAATGGACTGCCATGCTTTATACTTTTAACGAATTTCCCGTATCCCACAATTATTTTAGAAAAGAAATGCATATGTTCCAAATACTTTTATATACTGTTATAGAATTCACTTATGAAAATTATGGTACAAATATTTTATCTTGTATGATATATACAAAATACTCTCTTATCTATTATGGTGCGATCATGTGATATCTTTTGGGACCATGAGGAAGTCCAGGGGAAAGCCCTCTACGGAGGTGACTCTGGCCGCTAGAGAAAAGACCAGATTTAAATCTCGTGGTGACTCTAGTTACTTAAAAGTTTAAGGGGCAGTCCGGGGCTTCCGGTGACCTGAACTGGATCATCTAGGGAAAAGACCCAAGCGCCATCCTGAAGTAGCTCTATGTTCGATGTTGGATCCAACAGGCCAAAGCTGCCCTGAGTACTATTTATATTGGCATTGGTTACATATTTTTCCCAGGAGAATCCTGTGGTTGTTGATTGTTTTCCACCTATCTTGATTGATGATAATATCACTATACCATTATTGAAAGTTAGATGCCCCAATTATATTGATTGACATGTTTATGTCCCGAGAATGTTATGGACACCTCTGATATCCAGTTTGAGATATATGTTGGTGACTCGTCCTGATATCGAGATCATGAGAAAAAATATACATATTTTGTTAAAGAAGAAAAGATGGGTTGTGTTATCATCTTTTTGGTTATACTATTTATCTCATACTATGATTATGTTGAAATACAAGATATTTTGAATCCCTACTTTTGAATTGTATATTATTATGCATGCTTCTATTCACCAGTTTTAGCTGACGTTGTCATTAAACATTTCAGGTAAACAGTGTAAAGCTAGATGATGGACTCAATAGTTTTGTGGGATCCAGGCTTATGACCTCTAACGACATGCATTTTGCTTCCGCATTGAAATAATATTATCTCATTATGAGTTGTTGAGACAATATATTGATTATGACATTATCGACTATTTATGTCCCACATTAATTATGACGGATTTAATTTATTAATCCCATGCATTTTAGAATCTTTTAGGATATTATTAGCTAATGGAATGTTTAAGACTTTCTTGGTTCATTGGTTCAAGACCCACGATTCATGGCCGGTCACTACTCCTGAGTTGGGGTGTGACAGTATTTCTCATGGAACGCCTTTGAAAAGTGATCCAAAGTGACTTCTTGTGGCGTCGGGGGCTCTACTCCAGGAATAGGTATTTCAACAATCATTTCGTTGCCTCCCACCAGTTGTAGGCTTCTCCTCGAAACATAAAGCTAACGAGGTCAAGTTGATCATCTTCAGCTACCCCAAGTTTATCAAGAATGCGCACTGCATCTTTCAGCCAATTCTCGGCTTTGGTGGGATTAGTAGTCCCAGTAAACTCTTTGGCTCCTAACTCCTTGAATTGTTTTTCTCGGGACTTATCACCCCTTCCTACTTGTATACCAATCAGCCTGGTATTCGTCTTCGTTAGTAAGGAAATCGCTTCTAATATTCTAATGGTATGATCAACCCGATTTAGTTGTCCCGCTTGTTCTTCCCCATTTTGTTGTTCAGAGGCGAATGACGCTTCATCTGAGTTCTCCATTCTCTACAATGCAGAAGAGAAATGTTATTACTTCAGGGTTCAACCTCTAGAACCCACTTATGACTATACATAACTTATATTCGTTCACAAAGGTTCATGATTAGGGGAAACTTTTTTAATCCCAAAACTTCCAAGACTCACAGGTATTACTCTAAGTGTAACGACTCACCATGACTTATAAGTTAGTTTTTCCCAATCTGATATTTTACTATAACTTCCAATAGGAACCTATGCCTGTAGAATGCATTTCCAATTGAATTTTAAAACCAGTCAAATAGACATCTGAAAACAAGGGTACAACACCCCAAAGTCCTACACATACTTAACTCAACTTAACTACCCACAACTTATATCCACAATAGTGCCAGACTCAACCGTGTCTACAAAATCTATTACCTAGAGCTCTGATACCAAAATGTCACACCCACTCCTTATATGATGATTTAACCTACTCAGAGTGGTGCAGTGCAGGCTCACCTAATCAGAATTAATATAATTGTTCAAGGGATGCACTCCGCATTACCCATAATAGTACTTGCAAGACAGATTAATTTTCTTTTTCTTAGGAGCAAGGTTCATAGATTACTAAGGGATACTCCATCCCTAAATCAAAAATATAACTTTTGTTTTATGGGATACTCAATCCCCAACCATACCGACATAATCAACATAGATCGTCTCTCGATCATAACAACCTGTCTAGATATTACATTCTAAAATATACTTAAAGAAATGTCTTATTCCAAAAAGATCCCCTCCTGGCACTAGTGGACCCATCTCTACACAGTTCTGAGATTTGCAACCAAAAAAGTTTACAAGAGAGTGGACTTACCATTATAATGAAATCAGACATACCAAAAATAACTTTTCACAAAAGATATGATTGAAAAGTAGTTTAACAATGTGATAATAAAAGCTTTCACATGCCATATGCATTCATACTTGAAGTACTTTTATCAACTAAAAAGATTAGGCTCAACGCCAAAGTGTTAAATTTTTCACAAGCATTTATATAACACTTAACACTTAACATCCAACATACGCTCTACAGTGCCTAAGTAGTCATTTACCTTAGGACCGGGAGTTCTAACGGTACCGTAACCTCATTCATGACACACTTAATCGGAGTGGCAGAGTTGAGAGTCAATCTTTATCAACAGTGGTAGGTGAAACTTACACCCATAAAGGACAAATGCCATGAAGGCTAACTTACACCCATAAAGGGCAACATACACCCACAAAGGGAAAAATCCATAAAAGGCTTTCATACACCCACGAAGGGCAACATATATAGCCCGAATACCCGCAAGACTTGGCACAGTCAAACAAAAATCATCTTTATTCATGCAATAAGATTTATCATGTTCTCACCAATATCTTCATAAAACAACATCACGTTTGAGTGAACCAAAAATATAGCTCCATTACTAACAAGAGATCATTCATCAAGCATGTTATCAAAATATCAATCATTCATCGCATTTCATTATAATATCGTCAGTCACTCTCACTTGATTCGAGCATCTCAAAGTTCATCTCTTTAATTCTAAGGCGTCGCTCCACCATCTGCGGCTACCCGTTCGGGACCTAGATTTCATGACCACCCATGAATATGTTCGGGTTATATACTAAAAGTCGTGCCTTTTTGTATATTATTTATTATTTATTCAATAATATCCATTTTAATGAGAATCTAAATGACAATGAATGCTTGTATATTTTTATTTTATATTTATGCAAGCTCGTCTATTTATTCATGTCGAGTATATGATTCGATATGTAGAGTTCGACTTACATACAGAAGATCGAATCATAGGTTCTGACAGAATAATATTTAATTAAAATTCACAGTCTAGATGAAATTGGACAAATCATTAAAAAAACTGTAACACATTATTTTAGTAGGATTGTCTTGGCTACGGTGAACGGTTTGAATTTTGTATTCAAAGTTCTGACTCAATGTGTTAGTACACGTAGTGTGTATTGAGTATGATCATCGAGATAATTAATTTTATACTGACAGTTATAAATTAATTTACACCTCGTATTACTATTGAAGGGGCTCGGTTCTAGCATAACCTTTCACGTCACCAAGGCATGGATCAGGTAACGGGTCGGGTAAAAGGCCGAGATATACCTTCACCGGCCGAGATATTATCGTACACGGTGCCGACCAAAGCACTGAATAGTCAAGACTGAGATATAATACAGAGGTAATATCGTCATACACGGGGCCGAGATATTAAATATCTTGGGCTATAAGGCCGAACAGTCAGAATAAAAAGAACAGCTTTAAATGAGGCGTAGGTGATGGCTCATGTTCATTTATGAGCATTTATGGGAATCTCTGAACTCCATCAAGTTGTTCTGAACAGCATTGAATGCACATTAAGTGGGCACAAGCTCTCACTACAATGGAGACCTACTTGAACAGAGCTAGGTTATCAGAATGACGACTGACAAGGACATCTGACATAAATGAGCTGATCTCTCCAGATCTTCATTTTTGCCTATAAATACAAGAGATACAGCTGAGAGAGAGGTAGGTGAATTCTAATCAAGAGATTCATTAGAGCTGAGATATTGAGTAAACTAACTTAAAGTCTAACTAACTTGATCATCGGAGGGGGAATTCCGAAAAACACCCCGTCGGGTAGTAACTGTTTGTTCATTTCAGGAAGAACATTTCGAATCAAACAAAATAAAGTGGATTCAAAGCCTGGTCCGATCCAACCCGTCTGTTACACCCACTGTGAGTATTTTTGTGCTCGCACAATTGGCGTTGTCTGTAGGAAATATCAATACCAGAGAAGCTTAATCCTTTCATGGTGACTCCCTCTAAAGCCAACTCAGATGAGAGTAGACGGATTAGCCCATGATGCAGTTTGATTAATCGAAATGAGCAAAGGGGGAACAATGCTTAGCAACGGACCCCTAAACAACTGGAGGGAGCACTAACCCAGGAGGCTGCTATTGACCAGATGAGAAGGGAGATTGATGATCTCAAAACAGCATTGCTGCAACAGGGAAAGGAAAAGGAGCATGAGGATGGTGCCACCAACAAAAGAGGTAGCTCGGCCCTCCGTAAGGGTCGGCCACCACGGTCTAAGGCCAATTTGGGCATCCGACTCAACGATGAACTATATCCTACTAAAGAGGTGCCATCTCAGCCAATTCAAGGAGACTCAAGGCGACTAATCCCTCATAACAAGCTCTGTAGCTCGGTAGAGAGAAGTTATTTTCCTTCCTCTCAGAGGAGCACGGAGGAAGAATCCGTTACATTCTCAACTCGCCAGACCTATTCTACTCACCAGCACTACAACCCCCGAACGGCCGAAACTACAAGCCACGTAGGGGGCAGCGAGAGGAAATCTATTTCCTGCTCATCTCGACATCATCCCAGCCCTCGAGCTACAAAATCTAGAACAAAGGTACGAAAGGTGGAGTGTTCACTCGGTGGATCCCCTGGAGTCATGACTGAATTCCTGTCTACTCTGTTTTCGGCACAGATTGAATCCCTCATCCCTCCAAAAGGATTATCCCTGCCCAAATTCAATTCCTATGATGCAAAGATGGATCCCCATGCACATATCAGCCACTACCGACAGATGATGACATTGTGGAGTAATAATGATCCCCTCTTGTGCAAGGTATTCCCTTCCAGCCTTGGTGAGGCTGGCCTACGGTGGTTCGAAAAATTGGCGGCATCACCTATTAACAGCTTGGGAGAGTTGTCCACCGCATTTGTGTCAAGGTTCGTCACCAGTACCAAAATTCCAAAAGACATTGACACACTTATGGCACTTCAGCGAGGCCTGTGTGAGTCCCTACCTACTTATGCTGGCAGGTACTGAGAGGTCTATAATGATGTGGATCCTTGCAGCGAGGATATGGCCGTAGCCGCCTTTCGCCTAGGACTCATCCAGGGGAGTGAGCTTAGAAGTGCATTAACGATGGAGCCACCTCGGTCCATCGAGGAGTTAATACGGAGGGTAGAGCAGTATATACGAAAAGAAGAGGATTCTGGCATGACCGAACAGAGCACGACCGGGACAGGGGCTAAGGGGCCGAAGGCTGAACATGAACAAACCCGAAGGACGCAGAACAATGACAGCTGCACCGACCACTAGGAGCCGACCAGACAGGAGATAGGGTTCAAGAACACGCACATGGCAATCAATACCATGTTTGTTGAGCCTATTTATAAAATGCTCCCCCGCATCAAGAATATGCCCTACTTTCAGTGGCCTATAAAGATGTCCGAAGCTTCCATTCAGGCTGCCGCCCGAGCAGGCATTCAAAAGAGGTGCTCTTTCCACCGAGAATGGGGCCACCGAATGAAGGACTGCTATGCCTATAAAAAATATCTTGAAGACTTGGTCCAGCAGGGCCATTTAAAAGAATTTATTGATCAAGGGCAAAACGCAGAAGGTGCCGACCAGAGAACGGTTCCGGCTACCGCTTTTCAAAGCCGTGGCACTATCTCTATGATCCACGGGCTCATGGAGCCCAGTCAGAAGAATGGTCTAAGGGCCCAAATTTAAAAGGCGCAGCACAATCATACTGTAATGGCTGTGCATCGAGTAAACCGACCGAGCACCTCCTCCCAGTGCACCGAGATTGCTTTCACTGAGAAAGATTCATGCCGGGTTCAACACCCTCACAATGACGCCATGGTCATTATGCTCAATTTGTTCGGCTTCGATGTTCAGCGTGTTTTGGTGGATCAGGGGAGCTCAACCGAGATCATGTACTACAGCCTGTTCCAGAAACTCGGTCTCGGGGAGAAAGACCTAACTTCGTCCTTAACTCCTATGGTGGGGTTCAACTCCCAGGCCGTCTGGCCATTGGGATAGGTCACCATCCCTGTTAGGGTCGGTTCTCTCGCTATGGAGACCGACTTCCTAGTCGTGGCTATCCCTTCGGCCAACAACGCCATAGTTGGCCGAACATGGCTCCATCACCTGAGGGTCGTCCCATCTACATACCACCAAATGCTTAAATACCCCAATGACTCCGGTATTGAGGTGATCTATGGCAATCAGATCAGCTCCAAATATTATTTCTTGGCGGCCCTCAAACGTAAACGCCCGGTCGAAGAGGTTCAATTGGTGGAAGTGCCTGACCAACAAGTTTTGGAGGATGTCGGCGTAAAGGCCGAGCAGAAGGCCATAGAGGGTCTGCTTACTGTTCCAGTGAAGCCGGGGAGGGCCCGAGCAATTCTTTCTGATTGGTTTCACTTTAGGGGAAGAGGAAAGGTCTCAACTTTTGTTTTTTCTCCATGACAACATTGAGGTCTTTGCCTGGACCCCGTATGAAATGCCTGGGATCGATCCCAAATTTATTACCCATCAACTCAATGTTAGTCCAGCTTACAAGCCTGTGAAGCAGAGAAGCAGGAGGTCAGCTCCCCGACATACAGAAGCAGTCATAGAAGAGGTGGCCAAACTCCTCGAGGCTAACGCCATAAGGGAAGTCCAGTA
>JAUTBS010083195.1:0-20838 GCA_032361285.1 Aequorea victoria | reverse complement strand
AACATAGAACTACAATAGCTATGGTGGGCATACCCACATAGTAGTATATCTAAGTAATATATTCCTATTACTTAACAACGATCTACCTCCACTTCAGGGATTTATGGTTAGCCTATAAATACCAGGCTTATTGTTATTAGGAGACACCTTTGATATTGATTATTGAAAAGGAAATTGCATTGGAGATTCACTATTGTCTCATTTTAATTATTTTTTTTCTTTTACTTGTTCCAAGTTCTCCTATCATCTGGTATCCCTCTCTTTAATTAGAATTAATTAAATGTGGAATAACTTTGAAAAACTTTTTTCTGTGGATCTCGGTTTCTCACCTTTTTGTAGAGGTTGTAGCTTTTGTGGTTGTTTTTGTTTCCCTTTGTAATTGGGTGGTATTCCTTTTATGCCTTTCTATATGCTCTTACTTATCACCAAAAAAAAAAAACTTCGGAAAACTTTGCCCAGTAGTATATATAAAATCAATGTGCTTGCATGTGAGCATATCATAGGCCAACTTTTATTTTTGGGGTAAGTAGACCAACTTTTATTGATAACAGGAAAACTTTGCAAATTTTTGCTCTTTTAATGGCAACACTACATCAGTTTCTTCTATGTGAGAGTCCTAGAAAGCATCAGAGATTCTAAGGTATCTATTTTTTTTTTCTTTGTTTTAAATTCCACAGCGCTGTGCAAAAACAGCAAACACAAGTAGCCTTTCCATTAGCCTAATCTTTATACTGAAAGCCAAGACAATTTATTGTAAGACCTAAATATTGCTTATTCGTCCCTAAACCTCTAACCAACCTTCCCAAACAAAAGCACATAATGTTAAATCAATAGCACTCATATTACCAAAAACACAAAAAATTAAACCCCTCCCAAACATATTTGATTGAAGGACGGCCTTAATGCATTTGCTTAAGGCTCCACCTATATCACCAACCCTCGTCCTAATTTTCACTTCTCTACTTTCTTCCAATGATTCACTGAACAGACTTGCAATCTTATAAAACAACCAACACTGTACCAAGAAAGCTACATATATCCTCCGCAAATATCAAGCAATTATAAATTAATATTATCAAGTCTAGCCCAAAAGTAAGAAAATATAAATGGTCAATTATCAAAGAATAACCTCGAAACTTGAATCCATTTAAATATGTATCAAAACATAGCTCGATCAGAAAATAAACGTTCTACAACTATATTCACATAATCACCACCTGCCAAATGAAAAAATAAATGATATCTATACATGAAAACCAAGTATAACGGAAAAAGACAGTCTACCTTCTTGCACTCTAAAAATAACGAAAGTGCTGACAAACTCCGTTCATCCAAAGATTCTTTTATTGATTCAAGTTGTTCTGCTAGGCTGCAACAGTAGGCAAACATAAATAAATGTCAAATGAACCAAAGTTGAAGTAGTTGATTAAAGTTTCCAAATAAAAACATTTACGCCAATAAAAACATGCACAGGTATGTTTGGATTGACTTAACAAGGCAAATTTTCATCAGACTCTGAAGTCTGAGCCCAATCTCGTCCCTTAAAACAAAAATAAAGTCAAGGTCATTGTGGTCACTCCAGAAGCAGAAACTAATTTAAAAACTATGCTTAGGTTTTAGTATTACTTTCTCCACAGGTAGAAAAGGATTAAAAAAAAAAAAACTTGAGAAAGAAAGCATAATGTATTTAGAATTATTACCTTTGGAATGGAAATCAAAAACATTGCTGAATCAACATATTAACCAATCAGCAGCAAAAGAAAAGGGAGAAGGGTTTCCAATAATCAATTAGTACAGTACAAATACCATGACAAAATTAAACGTTTTTGTTTGTATTCCAAGTTTCCAAAGATGAGGAACTTAGTAACCAAAAAATAATATATAGTGGTCTTAGGATTGTTATCAAGATAGATTAAGTGATCGATAACAGGTCTTAAAAATCAAAAAACGTTGATAACAAATTTTAGGCAACCTAAGTTCACGCAATGAAGCAAAGTGTTCATGAGCAGCTAGGAATCAAACTCGTTTATTTAAATCATAAACACAAAGTGGTCTATAAATAGTTTCAAGGAGTTTATTGTCTCTTTCAATTTAAGAACTCACTTTGCAGAATACTTCATTAGGATATCACAAGAAAGCAAAAAATATTTCATTAACTCAACAAAACTTTGTATGCTTGTGTAAGGGGCACAAGCTATTTTCCTTGCTCATGGACTCATAAAATTAAATTTGAGAAGTTTTGGGGCTCAGAATTTTTCCGTTCCAACTTGGGATTATAATTCCAAGCTGGGTCAAGTATCAATTTAGGAACTGACCAACCAAATCCTTCTACGATCATTAACCCTGCTTTGCTCTGCAAATATCGTACAATTTGTAAAAATAGAACACTTATAAATTTTCTTTGTTTTCTTTGTTGATAAGCAAGAGTATATAAAAAAGAGCATTAAGAGATTGCTACCCGTATACAAAACTCTTGCAAGAGGAGGATGAGTAAACGCCTTTACAAAAATAGAGGCATCCCAGAGACAGAGCCTCTATGAAATCTACCGTATCAAAAATAAATTATGGTCCACACTCAGACAACAAGCTATTCAAGAAGGACACCCTTCAATCTATACAAATGGGACTTGATCTCGTCAAAAGACCTATTTCAGGAACTGACCAACCAAGTCCTTCTACGATCTTTAACCCTGCTTTGCTCTGCAAATATCATATCGTTTGTAAAAATAGAACACTTGTACATTTTGTCTTTGATAAGTAAACAAGAGTATATAAAAAAGAGAATTAAAGAATTGTTACCCGTATACAAAAAACTCTTACAAGAGGACGATGAGTAAAAGCCTCTACAAAAATAAATTGTTGTCCCCACTCAGATAACCAGCTATACAAATTGTCGTGAAGGAAACCCTTCAATCTATATAAAAGGGACTGATCCCATCAAGAGACCTCCTATTTCGCTCTACCCATTTCAACCACAACACAGCCAAAGCTACCTACTACCAAGCCCTTCTCCAACTCCTCGAAACTCTCCCTCCACCCCATCAGAACCCCACTCACCCCTTCTCAAAAACCCTATCAATCCCAAAAAAGGACAGAACAAACCCCCCACAACTCCCTAGTAGAACACCTGTACATACCAAAAGAATACCAAAAACTTAGTTAAAGATTTGGTTAGTAACTCTTGTCGACCTCCTAATATCAAAAGTGTACAAGGTGATGACTGGAGGTATCAAAGGTTCAACGGAGAGTGATCAACAACACGTCAAACACCTAGAACCCAGGTGTAGGCCAGGGAAGAGAGAGAATCAATCCAACTGTGAGAGAGAGAGAGATGCAGTAAGTTCTCTGAAGCTCAAGTATACAAGCTCTGAGAGCACTTCTTGGAAGGAGGACAGAGAAGCTTGTGATGCAAGGCTGCCACAAACCCTAGGATGAGTACTTCATATTTTCATTCATTAATGGAGACTTGAGCGCTAACTAGAAGGAAAATTCAATGCTCTGTCCACTAAGAAACACAGACACTTCTACGAAGGAGGCGTGTCGTGTCGTGTCGGACACGACACTCCTAATCCGTGTTCGACACTTTTTAAACATGTCTTAATTAATGAATTAAATTTATAATACACTTTTTCAACACTTGACGGATACTTCAAAAACACTACCTAAACTTTTCAAACGCATCCCATGTGATATGAATTTCTTCATAGTAACAATATTTTACATTTTTCAAAACACAAATTATGCACACTAAATATGTTTTGCGACATTTATAAGATGAAATATAGGATTTTTTTAAGTTTATTAGTGTTATGTTGTATATTTTCAATCACCACTGAATAAATTACTTATATATTTGACATATAATAAATATATAAAAAATAAATTCTTAACACGTCCCAAACGTGTCGTGTACTGCATTTTTTGAAAATTGACATGTCGGCGTGTCCGTGCCGTATCGTGTGACCGTGTCCGTGCTACTTAGTATGTCCATCTAACACCAATGCCAACTCCCCCACCCATTGCTTGTAGCTGAGCCATCAAAGCGTAGTATCCATTCATAGTTTCTACTGAGGCCACGAAAAACTGCTATGCGAGTAATTCATCAATGCATGGGAATTGTGCCAGCAAGTCAGATAAAGCCTGGATTTTAACTGCCTTAGAAGTTTTGCAACTTATCTCAAATTTGGCCAAGGAGATGAGCCATCTAGCTATTCGGAGTAGATAACAACATCACACTTGGTAATGACATGGAGTGGGTATGCCATGAGATAATGCCTCAACTTTTGTGCCACAAAGACAATTACCAAACAATGTCTTCCAACAAGAGAGTATTGATCCTCTGCACCTTGCAGGACTAGACTTATATAGTACACAGGGAATTCTTGTTGAAGTTAGATACAATAAAAGAGGTTCTCCTTTGAGGTGTGGTCATGAATTTTGGGGGTCATGAATTTTGGGAGTTACCAATGACGCCTTAATTGCTTTGAAAGCTTTCTCATACTCGTTATTCCACAGAAACTCTACCCCTTCTTCAGTAGCACTGGCATGAACCTCCGTAAGTATGATGCTTTTCCAAGAAAGTTTTTCAAGTCTAAATCAGTTGGTTGCGCCATTTCAAGTTTTTGTTATGAATTTGTGGGGTCTAGCTCAAGACCAAGGCAATCAATGACATGTCCCAAGAACTTTTGAGAAGTCACGCCAAAAGCATATTTTAGAGGATTTGTTATCAAATTGTAAACGCAGCAAGGCATAAAGACTTTCTTCAAATCCTTAAGAAGCGCATGTTCTACCTTGTATTTCACAACTAAATCATCTACATAGGACTCCACATACTTATGAAACCTATCAGAGAATCAGGAAACAACACCAACATGGTTCCTTTCCTTGATAGATAGCTCTCGCACTTTTCATCGCAACACACATCGCAGTGTAGTAGAAGCTCCAATTCGCTGTCTAAAAGCAATCTGTTTAGCGTCTTCATGGGCTATTTGATCTGATTACATCGGCTAAATCCACCCATAAAGGAAACATATAATACTCACCAATTGACATCATAATAAGTTTATATTGGGCCAAGTAAAATTGTCTTCCGGACAAGCCCGATAGAGATAACAAAGTCAACACAAACACGAATCTGGTCATTCGTTTTCCCTCCTAGAACAATGTTTGTGAGCCACTACGAGCGCTAGATGGGATTGACAAACCCAATATTTAGCAACTTGTTGATATCTTCTTTGATCTGGAGTTTTATTTCAATTTTGAACACTCTGTTTGGTTGTTTGCTAGTTTGGAAGAAGCCTAAACATTCAAGCGATGCATGGCCTTAACCTCAACATTTCTAAGCAACTCCAAGTAAAGACATCCTGGTACCCCGTAATATTAAGAAAGATCTTTGAGATAAAAATGGCCGATAAAACAGGCCTGTAGGATCCAAAACAACATCTAGCTCTTGCTTTTAAGGCTCAGGATGATCCTGAAAACATTCAGGCACTGGTTTATTTCCTTCTTGTGCTAGCTCGAGATTGACAAACATCGCTGCTTGCTTAGTACACTCAATCAATTTGGATTCAAGCCCTACAACCCAAGTAGCGAAGGACACTCAAATCAATTTGGATTCAGGCCCTACAACCCATCACAAGTGATAGACTCGTTTTCCTTCAGCGTGGATGTAGGAGGAGCATTTAGGCTACTTAGATCCTTAGTTCAATCTTTCCTTGACTTGGCATACGAGGTGGAGGCTTGATCTTTCCTGGCTTCCTGTTTTGGGAGGGCAATAGCATCATAAGGGGCTCAAGTTGTTCAACCTTGACGTCATCAAGTTTCTTAAAGGGAACAAACACACATGTGGCTCAGATACTCCTTAATAGAGGTTGAAATCCCCTCTACTTTCCCTACCAAATAGCTTTCAACAACTGATAAGAAGTTAATGGGATAACATCATAGTGATGCATCCATATCCAGCAGAGTAACAAATGGAAAGTGGTTTGATCGTGAATCACATGAAACTTAGTAGCAGAGCAAATCTTTCCCATTTAGAGTTTGTAGGCATCCTATATCTACATGGGGAAACTCCTCCCCCGCGGTCGTAACAAACTTCATACCATGGGGAACAGTCTCGCAAGCGCGGGACCGCGGTCCCTTAAAGAACCCAACGGCGGATCTCCACGGGATCAATATAAGCCCTACCTCGGAGACTTTGCTTACGAGTGCATACGGCTGCGGGAGGACCGCGCCTACACCCCTTTCTCTTTTATGGGCAGAAGGGTCAACCCATAGGCAGAGGCTGGGAAAGACTCGCCTTTAGAATCTTTGTGGTTTGGGGGCTAAAGGTTCAATATCGCCAAGCACCATGTTGCGGCATGGTGCGTTAGGCCGGTATAATTGAAAGAGGGAGGACCACCAATGATGAGCTCCGGCGCACCCATATAAACTGAATAACTACCTCGAAGTGAGTGATTGCATAACAAACTTTAACAGTTTATATTCTCTGGTGACGCCATCGAATGCAAGTTGCATGTTTCGATCCGTATAAATAGAAACATGTCTTGCTTGTCAAGGGGAGAGGAAGAAGCCATCACAAGACCCGAAGAGCACATTAAACATCGGAGCTTTGGTGAGACCCCGTTCTGCCTCCCTCTTCTCCAGTAAAGTCGTTTGAATCTATTTCTCTAACCTAGCTCTACTTTCGATTCGGCACCATACATATTGGAACTGTGATACCACTAAAACACCACAAACAGAGATCAACACTTTCATGGACAATTGTCCTCACTCCTCAGTGATTCGTTCCCAAACCCTGTTATTTCGGCACGTTGTCTTATCAAACGTTGTTCGGGAATATGCACGGACTGGAATACAAATAAATTTAAATGATGACAACACAGTTATGGAGGCTCCTCCATCCAAGAATCCCTGCTTGAATTCAACAGAATTAATTACCACGTCAATATACAGTGGCCTATTATGTCAGTAAGGCACATGGTGATCAGCTTGAGAAAAGGAAATGGTGGTGGAGGCATTCTTGAGAGTCCACCACAACACTCCCAGAGTGGTCATGCAATGCACCTTGAACTGCTAGGATATTCTCAGTATAGCCTTAGTGAAATCGAAACTAGCATAAAGTAAGAACTCCATCGGATCAAAAGAACCACCTGAATTTGGTTGATTCTGTAACTTACTGCAAAAGTCCTCATCCTTTGGGGAAAATTCTCATTTCTGTAGGCTTACACAGTATGCAACCTCTTTGTGCTCAGTATAGTAGGAAATAATCATAGCCTGTTTGTCTAGGTCCACGTGTTGCGAAAGAAGGTCCTTTTCGACATTGCATCACCATTAGGTGGCAATTCCAATTCCCCTCTAGACACTAATGGCAATTCCAATTCCCCTCTAGACAATTTCTTGTGTAACGAATGCACAACATTCTTTCGTAGGGTGTTAGACCATTCAGTGATAGATAAAATAATTTGGAATTTGATTGTCCTTCCTGGTATGTTCACACTCTATTGGAGGTAATTTGACAATTCCAACGCTCACCCATTTACGCGGGATTTCTTTTTCTTTTTCCCCCCCGGCTGTCAACGTCATAGACAGAGAGGTGGTGGCTAAGATGCCACAATGGATTCCTGCGAAGTGGAATACTAATCGAGTCACCAGTGTTTCTAGCACACTTTAATGGCCTTAAAAAAAAAGTAGGAATGTGAGTCAAGCTGACCCCAGACACGTGAGATGAATACGGCCAACGCACATGGTTCTCGTGTTGACATGGCAAGCAGATACACAGTAACACAAGGCATGTAGGAGATACCTGCAAAAAACTAAAAGATGGATTGCCTCCTAAAGACCAACAATCGCAATTGTGCCTCTGCTGAAAAGATATTGATCAAGAAAATCTTCGAGATATGCATGACAAATTTTCCTTCCACATGGGTCATTGTATAGAAAAGAAAAACAAAAACAAAAACAAAAAAAAAAACCAATGCATCCTGAACACAACATATGGACACTGGAAAAAATTAATGCTGCAGCCAAGCAATCCTGTTTGTTTCAATTTGATGTCATATTTCATGACGACAATAGTTGAAGTTCAACTCAGTCTGAAGTTCAGGAGAAGTGGACTAAGAATGAATTTACAGAAGGAACTTCAAACTAATTTAGAAACAAAGTATGATTTAAGTTCTTAAAGCTTGTTCAATTAAAGTCAGGTCACAGAAGAATAGGAGTGCTTTTGTCATAGTTTGCCAAAAATTCATATTTAGAACTGTATCACTCAGTTCGTACTGTGTTTCCATCTGAACCTTTCCTGAGTTTTACGAATACAGATGGAATACAGGCATGAGCAACATTCCAACGCCATAATAATTCCCAACAAATACAACTTTAAGCTGGTAAAGGTATATGATGGCATGTGGCACACCTTCCGGCATTGAAGAAGTCTTTGAGTTCATGATGGAATATTTTGAATTGTTCAACAAATGCTTCACTATATTCTCCAACATTCTTGGTTATTCTTGCAAGCATTGCTTCTGTAGCAATCAAATCTTCAGGGCCAGCATTCCTGTGAAGCTTGTTCTGTATTGTATGCTTGATTTCTTGCTGAAATTTAGAACTTGGTCAATGAATAAAGATGTTTCTAAGTAACTAGTAAATACACATACTATATTGATATAATTTTGCATTTGGTTTTTTTGTACTCGCTTATGTAAAATACCCAAACCATCTCGACAGCAATAAAAATAAATCCACCAGATAATTCCATGAAATGTCACCTTAAGATCATGAGGGATATCTCCCCGGTGAGCAATGTCCCTAATTCGTGTCAGAGGAACAGATGCAGTAAATTCTGCCTTAAAAGATGGCAAACATGGATGAATCTTACGGATGACAACTATTTCCTGCGCATTATCACATAAGAACACATAATAAGAAACAGAAAAAAGGTCAAATGACAAGTGTACATCAACTCCTAGAAACATTTTTACAAAAAATGGAAAATAAAATAAACAAAGGATGTTTCAGTTCCCCTTGAAAATGTTAGATGGTTGAGGGAACTGAAAGAGGATGTTTCATTTCCCCTTGACCAAAGTGGTTTGATTCAGTTAATTCAAGCATTAGATAAACTGGGTCAAGCTTTAGCAAGCCTAGATAATAGAAATAAGGTTGAGCTAGTCTCAGAAATTAGGAGGCTGAAGAGTGAAGTCCATTGTAGAAGAAAAGGAGTTAGGGAAATGAAGAATTTCGTAAGTGGGATTAACTATTAAGGTAGGTCAAAAGCAAATAGGGCATGTGGAAGTTCTAAATGAAGATAACAAGCTGGAATGTAAGGGGGCTTAGGGCAGAGAAAAAGAGAAGTGTGGTTAAAGAGGTTTTGGCTAAAAATAATCTAGATATTGTTATACTTCAGGAAACGAAATTTATAGAAAATTGATTAAAATCATTTGGGGAATTACCCTCATGTGGCAGCAGGGGTGTTTTAGTTATTTGGCATTCGAGAGTAGTGACTGAGAAGGAGGTAATTTGAGGATCAACGAGCAGTCACTGAGGAAGAGGTAACTGTGGAGGTAATTTGAGGATCAACGAGAAGTCACTGAGGAAGAGGTAACTATAGAGGAATATTGCGTAAACATTCATGGTAGTGAGTGGAGGCTAACAAGGGTCTATGGCCCCAATAGCTCAAGACTAAGAAGAGTTCTATGGGATGAGCTAGCTAGTTTGTTTGGTTTGTTCTCTCCCAATTGGTGTGTGGGGGGAGATTTTTATGTAAATAGATTAGTTTTGGAAAAGAACAATACTTACAAAATCACTAAAAAGCATTAGGGACTTTGATGCTTTTATTCGAGAATGTTATTTGATTGATCTTTTTTTATCAAATGCTATGTTCGCCTAATCGAAACACCAGGCTAATTTGGTGATAGGTTGAATAGATTTTTATTTTCTTTAGGTTGGGAAGCAAGATTTCCAAATATCAGAGAGGAAGCACTTCCTAGGGTAGCTTCTAATCATTGTCTTTTGGTGCTTGAGAGTTTTACTCTTACGTGGGGCCCCACTCCTTTTAGATTTGAAAACAGTTGGCTTGGGCACTATTCTTTTTAAGAAATGTTTTGAGTAGCTGGGTAGTTGTACCGTCCAAGAATGGGAAGGTTTTAAATTCACAAAGAAACTCAAAATGGTGAAAGATAAGCTACGGATTTGGAATAAAGACATTTTGGGGATTTGGAATAAAGACATTTTGCGGATTTGAAGGATATGAAAGTGAAATCATGAGAAGGATTGATGAGTTGGATTAACTTAGATGAGAATCTTAGAAGTGAAAGGGTTGAAGTTGATAAGAAATTTAAGGAAGTTGTGTCTATGGAACAAAACTATAGGGCATCAGAAGGCAAAAAAAATAAGTGTCTAAAGGAGGAGGACAATATATCTAAATTTCCCACAAGGCTGCAAATGGAAAACATAAGAAGAAAAGAATATAATCATGTTAGTGGAGTTTTCTGGAGAAAGGGGGTATGGAGATAGGTAGTGGGGGTGGATTTAGGGTTGCTGATAATCTTGCAATCTATATGTTATTGTTAATGTTAAGGTAAGTGATTGCTTAAGGGCTACAAGAGGTCTGAGGAAGGGCGGTTCTTTGTCTCCTTTTTTGTTTAGCATGGTTGTTGATGTTTTGGGGAGATTAGTGGATAGGGCAAAAGAAGTTGGCTAGTTGATGGTTTTGTGATTGGCAGGGACAGAATTTTTGTTTTTCATTTACAGTTCTCATAAAAGATATCACTTTTCTCCCTTTTAGTAAAGAGGATAAAATGGTAAATTTGCTTTCTATTTTGAGAAATTTGGAAGTAGTTTTTGGGCTTACGATAAATATGAGCAAGAGTGTCATTGAGGTCATTAAATTTGAACAAGATAGATTATTTGAGATTTTGCGAATGAAGAACTCTTTCTTTGGGGGTAATCCTAGAAATGACAGTTTTGACATACGGCTATAGAGAAGATTAGAAAGATATTAGAGAGGTGTAAGACGGCTTTGATATCTAAAGGAGGGAGGTACACTTTAGTTCAGTCTAATTTGTTTGGTGTACCTCTTTACTATATATCTTTGTTTAGAATTCCAATAGAGGTGGCTATTGAAAAGATTATGAGGGATTTCTAATGGGAAGGTCGTGATAAGGGAAAGAAAAATTACTTGACTAGTTAAGCCGTGGTTTCTCTTTTTAAAATCAAAGGGGACCTTGCCTTAGACAATTTTGTATCAAAGAACAATGCATAGTTTGGCATGTAGCTTTGATGATTTCCCATTAAGCAGGATACTCCATGGCATGGTGTTATTAAGAGCAAAAATGGAGTCTACGCTAATGGTTGGGATTCTCATGTAGTCAATAGGGAGAATTTTTTTATCCCCGTGGAAATCTATTTCTTATGGGATTCATTACATTTCTCGGTACATTCAGCTTAAGGTGGGATATAAGGAGAGCATTCGGTTTTTTGCAAGACTGTGGTAAGGGTAATCTTGTTTGGATCGTTTATTTCCTCGGTTGTATCGACTATCTCGTTCTCACGATGTCCCTATTGCTTTAATCATGGCTTCTTCTCATTTGGCTCCGATTTTTGAAACTACAATTTGTTTAGAAATATTAATGATCACGAGGCCATTGATTTAACTTCTTTATTATCCATTCTTAATGGGGATTCTTTAGAACAATTGATAACCCAATATCCAAATGTTCTTGTTGAGAATATAAATAAAGTTACTCCACTTTCTAACGGCTCAAGTTTTTAGATGAGATGGTGATTAACAATCTCACATGGTATCAAGACAAGCAGATAATGTGTTATAACCTCACTGCCTACTTGATAATTAAAATACTTGCACATGTTTTGTTTGCTTATAGAGGAGAGGCAAACAACATGTGAGGGGACATGTTGAGAATATAAATAATAAAGTTACCACTCTCTCTAACAGCTTAAGCTTTTAGAAGAGATGGCGATCAACAATCTAAAAGTTCCTTTTTTTTTCATTCCTTTTTTGATAAGTGAAGTATTATAAAGAAAGGCAGTAAGGGACTGTCATCCAAGAAAAGGGGAGGACCCCATACATCAAGAAAGCCACAAAACTCCCTACAACCAAAACCCTAGAAAATCTATGGGACAAAAAATCAATGAAGTCCACTGTTTCATCGACGAATGAGCGCCTATCTCAAAGAGCCAGCTATACAAATTACTAAAAAGAGCACCCTTCAGTCTATGTAACTGCGACTCAATCCCATCAAAAACTCTCATATTCCTCTCCAAGCATAACAACCACATCAAATAGAGAGGACAAGAGCCCACACCTTTCTACTTCTCTTATGAACTCTCCTACCTCTCCAACTTGCTAAGACTCCACCCACCTCCCTCTCAACAACTCATTCCATTCCAAAAAGAGTCAAACCAAAACTCCATAGCTCCCTAGATAGCTCACAATGGATTAGAAGGTGAGAAACCGACTCTCCTTCCTTCTTACACAAACGACACCGATTTGCAAGCATAAAACTTCTCCGCACTAGGTTATCAATGGTTCAAGTCTTTCCATGTGTAGCAGCTACCCAAACAAGAAAAAGACACTTTTGGAGGGGCCTTCGCCTTCCAGATGCTCGCCCATGGGAAAGAAGTTCCTCTACAGATCCATAAACGCCTATAAAGGACTTCACTATGAACCCACCCAGTCGATCTCCCCGCCATTTGATCTAGTCTGTCCCAAAGCCCACTCTGCTGAGGTTATAAAGCATACAGAGAAGGACTAGCAATTGATCCAATTCCCAGTCCTGCACATCCCTTCTCAAACTTATATCGCAGAAGCATTGACCCGAGTCTATCCGCAAAAAAAAACTGCTACCACAACCCCTTTATCTGTAGCTAAAGCAAAAAGCTCCGGAAAAGACCTACAAAAAGCTTCATCCCCACACCAAACATCTATCCAGAACCTCACTCGATCTCAATTTCCCACTTCAAAGAAGATGTGCTTGGAGAACTTATCCCACACTTTGCTCACACCTTTCCACAACCCTCTACCATAAGACGAAGCCACTAGAAAAGTTCCCCAATCCCCTCTCCGGGAATTATAATTGATCTCAATCGCCTTCCTCAACAAAAAGTCCCTCTCCACACCGTATTTTCACAACCATTTCCCCAAAAGGGATTTGTTGAAGGTAGCTAAGCTCCAAATGTCAAGACCCCTTTTCCTTCACTGGTACACACACAATACCCCAATCAACCAGATGATGCCTGAAGTCGTTCCCTAACCTGCCCCAAAGAAAATCTCTTTGCATCTTTTCCAACCTCCTAGCAACTGAGATCGGTATGATGTGTATGGACAGGAAATAGTTAGGCAGGCTAGATCGAGTACTCCGAATAAGAGTAAGCCTCCCCCTCCTTTGGACAAATACTAACGTTTCCAGCCAACTAACCTCCTCTAGAACCTCTCCAACACCCCATCCCAAACTACTTTTGACTTAAAAGCCGCTCCCAACGGAAGCCCCAAATAAGTTGCAGAAAGCTATGCAATCTTGCACCCCAAGATAGCGGCCAGGCTATCAATATTAG
Organism: Aequorea victoria; assembly: GCA_032361285.1. Classification (NCBI taxonomy): domain Eukaryota; kingdom Metazoa; phylum Cnidaria; class Hydrozoa; order Leptothecata; family Aequoreidae; genus Aequorea; species Aequorea victoria. The sequence goes on along the minus strand of JAUTBS010083195.1, from coordinate 7,269 downwards.
GCACATCACAAACCGGAATGATCTCTGATTTGGATTTGTTCACCCGAAGCCTTAACACAGCTTCAAAGCATAGAACACACCTGAGATACCCAAACTAACTCGGCTCTGTACTCGGCTCGTGTCATCAGCAAAAAGAAGATGAGAGATGAACATAGCACATCCTCGTAGGGTACCAACCTCAAAACCCTGCAATAAGCACCGTTGAACTGCCCTCTAAATCAGACAACTAAAGGCCTCCATGACAATAATGAAGAGGAATGGGGAAAGAGTGTCCCCCTGCCTCAACCCTCTCGAAGTATAAAAGAAACCGGTCAGCGATCCGTTCACCAGAACCGACATAGAAATAGATGAGATACAAAACTGTATCCAAGACCTCCACCGATCACCAAACCCCATCCTCTGCATCATGTAAAGAAGAAACCCTCAATTTACATGGCCATATACCTTCTCGATGTCTAACTTACAAATAACCCCCGGAACCCTACTCCGCATTCTAGAGTCCACATACTCATTAGCTATCAACACTGCATCCAAGATTTCCCTACCCCTTACAAAAGAATTCTGCGAATCAGAGATCACATGTTGAAGCACTAGCTTAAGCATAGAAGCCAAGACTGTTGGGGATTGATACACTTTCAATCCGCCCACGAACTAAGATTAATCGAACAATGACAAGAATAAAAACAACCAACAAGAACGAGCAATCACACAAGACAATGTTTAAGTGGTTCAACAAATCTTGCCTACGTCCACGGGCTCACACACTTACTATGATCGAGAGAGAAGAAGTTTACAATGGTTTTCTAAACTTTAGAAAACTCTAAGCACTAATGAAAGACTTAACATCTAGGGTTACAATGTGTTTCAATATATATAGGAGACCAAAAATAGGGTTTTAATGAAACTGTGCGAGCCTGCTGCCACGTTGCGTCCGGACGCTTTTGATCTGCGTCCGGACGTTTTCGTCCAAAGGCCCGTGCTGCCTAATTTGCGTCCAAATGCTCTTAACCTGCGTCCGGACGTTTTTGTCCAGTAGTCGAACCGATAATTCTGCCCGATTACATCCGAACGCCCTTAAGGCTACGTCCGGACATTTTACCACAGTGGTTTTTTCTTCACTTTTTAACAATCTCCCACTTGAAGTAAAATCACTCTAAGCCTTCCGTAACCTGAAACCTCTGTCGCCTCAGACCTGATCAAGCAAACTAGTGTGAGCCTTTCTCCCCGTCTTTAAAGCCAAAAGACCGATTGAAGCTGAACAAGTTTTCAGCTTCTCCACTGTCACCACTTTGGTGAACATATTTGCAAGATTCTCACTTGTGTGAATCTTCTTAAGGTCGAACTGTCCATCCTCCACCAACTGAGTTTAGATGAAATGATACTTGATATCAATGTGCTTGGTCCTTGAATGGAACGCTGAGTTCTTCGCCAGATGTATTACGCTTTGACTGTCACTGAATAGCTAACAAATATTCTATTCTTTACCCAGTTCCTTCAAGAAACCCTTCAACCATATCAATTCATTGCACGCCTCTGTGGCTGCTACATACTCCGCCTCTATGGTAGAAATCAACACGATCTTCTATAACTGAGAGACCCAACTGACCATTGCGCTACCCAATGTAAAAACATAGCTTGTAGTACTCTTCCTGCTGTCAACGTCCCCTACTAAGTCCGAATCCACAAATTCCTGTAGTCGAGTCTTTGAGCCGTCATAGCACAAAGCATGATCTGTAGTCCCCCGAAGGTACCTTAGAATCCACTTCACTGCTTCCCAGTGTTCCTTGCCTTGATTGGACATGAATCTGCTCATTACTCCCACTGCATGGGAAATGTCTGGCCTCGTGCATATCATGGCGTACATCAAGCTACCTACGTCAGATCCGTACGGTACCTTTGCTATGTTCCTCTTCTCCTCTTCACTGATTGCCCCTGATCTTTTGAAAGTCTAAAGTGACTTGTCAAAGGTGTGCTAACTAGCTTAGTACCTTCCATGTTGAACCGCTTCAATACTTTTTCAACATACTCAGTCTGTGAGAGTTGCAGCTTGTTCTTCCTGTCCCGACTGATTCGCATACCGAGGATCCGTTTAACTTTACCGATATCCTTCATCTCAAACTCCTTGGACAACTGATCTTTGAGATTGTTAATCTCATTCATGTCTGACCCTGCAACCAACATGTCATCTACATACAATAGCAGTATAAAATAAGATGTTGTAAGTTTCTTAAAATAATAACAGTGGTTTGCATGTCATCTACTAAACCCAGTAGTAGCCATGAAGGTGTCAAACCTCTTGTACCATTGTCTCGGGGCCTATTTCAAAACATATAAGTTTTTCTTGAGTTTGCAAACCTGGTTCTCCTGTCTTGTTACTGTGTATCCCTATGGTTGCACCATGTAAATGTCCTCATCTAGATCCCCGTGAAGAAAAGTTGTTTTGACATTCAATTGCTCTAGGTGTAAATTCTCTACCGGCACAATGCTCAAAATTGATCTGATGGTGGAAATTTTCACAATTGATGAGAAAATCTCTCAGTAGTCAAATCAAGGGCTTCTGTTGAAACCCCTTTGCTACTCGCCTTGTTTTGTACCTCTTGCTCCCATCAACTTCTTCTTTCAGTCTGTAGACCCACTTGTTCTGCAGAGCTGACTTACCCTAAGGTAATTATACCAGATCCTATGTAAAACTCAGTATATTTTTTAAAAAAACAAATTATAAATAATATAAATAATTAATTAATTAATTAAAATAAACTAACTAATTAAAATATAATTAAATAAAGAAATAAAAGATTCTGAAATTTTAAAATAATAAATAATAGAATTAGTTAATTATGTTATTAGTATTTAAATAAGGAAAGAAGAACGAACAAAAAGGAAAAAATAAAATAAAAGGGTAGTCTGATTATGCATGTGGGCTACAGCTGGTGGCTGGGAGCTGTTTTAGGAAGATGATAAGTTTCGTAGGAGAGAATCTTGGGATGGGCATGTGATCCCTGATCCTTTGGCTAACAATCCCTTATGATTTTGGCTACCATCTCCTTATGAAAAGGGACTCTCCCTTTAGGAAACCCATTCCTCTAAAAAACCATCTCTCTCGATTTCTCTCTGTGTGCTCTTCCCCTTGGCTGTTTTCCTCCATCCCTGAACCGCAGCCACCAGCAGCCACTACCGACGAGTAAGACCACCACAACGATCATTGGCGTTGCCACTGTGAGCACTGCCATCATCATCACCTCAGTTGTGATCCCTGGTTAGTTCTCATATCCTCTGTTTCGGTTTAATCATACAGATATATACACATATATATATCACATAGTTATTAGTTGGTTGTTCTCAATTTCAAAACTTAATCTTTAATTAAAACAAGCCTATGAAGATATATGAAAATACCACGTTTTTATGTAAGAAAATCAGAGATATATATATTGATATATATAGTGATACATATGTATAATAGTAATACATATATATATATGTGTGTGTGTGTGTAACAGTGTTATATATATAAACAGACCCCATCTATATAAATATCATGGAATCGACCATTTAAATATATGCATAGTCCTTGAAAATATCATAAAATATATAATAATAATAATAAACAATGAAGAAATAATGCAAGAAGAGACCCTGGATCAAAGATTTCATCCATGAAAATCCATGATTCGAAGCTTTGGGTAGACTCAAATGTTGGTTGGGTCGACCCACGTGCCGTAGAAGTTGATCACCGAAGTCATTGGTGTAAAACGTCCGAACGTTTTATACTTGCGTCCGGACGTTCGTAAAATATCTGGACAGAGACCCTCAGGCGTTCGGACGGAACTCGCTTCCAAAGCTTACGGGTCAAAAATGCCCGAACATTTTTTACCAGCGTCCGGACGTAATCGTGCAGTAGGCTGCACTACCGAGACTATTTGTCTTTAAGTCGACACACAGCCTTGCTGTGTCGATTCAAAGCATTCTCTAACACAATTTGGTCGACTCAAAGACCCTTTGGGTCGACTCACTGAACCAAAAACTTGAAAAAATATACTGAAATTAATTCTAAATATTTAGGCTCTATTTGAGTATCAGTTTAATGGATAAATTAAATTAATTAATGATTAATTTAACACCAGAACCAAACATTAAAACTTATAATATGGGAAAATGGTCTGTTTGGTAGCTATTATTAATTTATTAGCTTTATTTATGAATTGTGATGAATTATACCTTATAATCAGAGTGACAATGAGTCCTACCTTTACTTTCTATTGCATTAGAGCTTACCTTGAATATCAGGTGAATGGATTTACCTACTATGTACTTTCAATAAAATTTTTGTATTCTCCCAAATTACTTTGGAAAGAAAATGCATATGTTTTAAATGCACTTAAATGATTTTGAATGATTCCTCTTGTAAAATTCATGGTACCAATGTTTTACAAGTTTTGATACCTATACCATTATTATGATGTGATATCTTGGTGACTCGTTGATAACATGACCAAATAAAAAATATATTATAATAAGATACAAACTAATGTCTGATAATGTGATATCTTGGTGACTCATTGATAACGGGATCAAATAAAATATATATTATAATAAGATACAGCTTAATGTCTGATGATATGATATCTTAGTGACTCGTTGATAACGGGACCAAATAAAAAATATATTATAATAAGATACAGACTAATGTATGATAATATAATATCTTGGTGACTCGTTGATAACGGGATCAAATGAAAAATATATTATAATAAGATACAGACTAATGTCTGATGATGTGATATCTTGGTGATTCATTGATAACGAGACCAAATGAAAAATATATTATAATAAGATACAGACTTATAATGTCTGATAATGTGATATATTGGTGACTCGTTAATAACGAGACCAAATGGAAAAAAGAAATATATATTTTTAAGAATGAAATGATGCGTTGTGTGATCGCCCTTTTTGATATTACTGTATATATCATGCCATGACTATATTGCTGTATAACACTATTTGAATCGCCTGTTTTAGAACTGTATACTAATATGCATATTTTCATTCACCAGTTTTAAGTGACGTTGTATTATATAATATTTCAAGAAATCAAGAAAGAAACTAAATGATGGACTCGACAGGTTCAAGAAATTCAGGAATAAGACCTCTAGGACATGCATTTTCGCTTCCGCGTTGAATAAAGATTTATTATCACGAATTGTTGAAATAAAGAATATTGTTGAGATATTATGAGTTGTTTGCCCCATTTTAATTATATTGAATTTTAATTAATTAAATTCTTAGCATTGAGAATCTTTAGCATATTATTAGTTAATTAAATGATTAAAGCTTACTTAGTTTATTAGGCTCAGGCCCAATAGCCATGGCCAGTCACCTTTTTCAAATTAGGGTGTGACAATAACGGACTAGTACCTTGAATTTTTTCTATTTTCTTGATTTATCATTAAAAACCAAGTGATGACTCCAATTGTGCGGCCTTTAACACAGACGCATTTGGGGGCTCTCTTTTCAAAATATAAAAACGTACTTTATTTAAAAACATAAAACTGAGAGCGTTTTAAACAAAACAAAAAAGAGGCGGTGCATTTTTCGAGAGGGTTCCTCATAGTCAGATATCTAAAAATCTATTTTACTGTATTCTAATACTCTTTTCATGGATTTGCCAAATACCTGCTAACCACACTAACTGCCTGAGACATGTATGACTTGGTACACACCATCAGATACATTAGACATCCCACTGCATTTGCATCAGGCACGTCTAGCATATGGCTTTCTTCATTTTCTGTGCTAGGTCGCTGCTGAGAAAAAACCTTAAAATGAACTGCAAGAGGAGTACACACAGGCTTTGCATCTTGCATACTGAATCTCTTCAGCACCTTCTGCAGATAACTCTTTTGAGATAACTTTAACTTCTTAGCCTTTCTATCACGGTGAGTTTCAATACCAATGATCTTCTTAGCAGCTCCAAGATCTTTTATATCGAACTCACTATTCAACATTGCCTTTAACTTGACAATTTCGTATTTACTCTTTGTAGATACTAACATGTCATCAATATATAGGGAAAATATGATATATGAACCATCAGGCAATAGTCTAAAATAGATACAACAATCATACTCACAGCGTGTGTATCCATGTGATATCATAAATAAATCAAACTACTTGTTCCATTGCCCGAGATATTGCTTTAGTCAATGCAAGGACTTCTTTAGTAAGCACACATACTCCTCTGTCGGGTTCTTTAAAGCCTTAGGGTTGTTGCACATAAATATACTCCTCTAGATCCCCATGGAGAAAGGTTGTTTTCACATTCAACTGTTCTAACTCTATGTCATGCATAGCCACCATAGCTAAAACGACCCTGATAGATTATGCTTCACTACTGGTGAAAAAATATCATTGTAGTCGACCCCCTCTTTTTTAGAGTAACCCTTTGCAACTAAGCGAGTTTTAAACTTTTCATTGTAGTCGATCTTTCTTTTCTCATAAATGTATGCTTCACTACTGGTGAAAAGATCTCATTGCAGTTGACCTTCCTTTTCTGTCTGAGTATCATTCCTTCTGTAGATCTACTTGCAGCCAATTGTCCTGCCACCCTTAGGCAACTTGACCAGTTCCCAAGTCTTGTTTTAGTGAAGCAACTACATCTCTTCTGTCATTGTTACCAGCCACTTATCGATGTCTGTGCTGCTTGTAGAATTCCTCTAAGATAATGGATCTCCACTACCAGTTACTAAAACAAAACTAACCATATTCTCAAAACCATACCTCGTGGGTGGTTTGAGAACTCATTTTTTCCTACCTTTAGCAATTGTGTAAGGCTATCCTGTTGCTGATGTGGTTCACTTTCATTGTTCCCTTCACCGTTGGACGAATTTTTCCTGTGAGGCTCTACCTCAACCGACTGTTGAGGACTACTGTCTGTCTCATCATTCTTATTCAACATGCTAGCTTTATTAAAGACTACGTCCCTGCTGACCACATTTTTCTTTGTCACTGGATCCCATAACCTACTCCCTTTAACACCAACTTTATACCCAAGAACAATATACTTTCTTTACTTTGGATGAAATTTTGAACGCTCTCCACTCTACACATGCATATAAGTAGGATAATTAAAAAATCTCAAATATGATATATTAATTGGTTTACTTGCCCAAATCTCATGCGGAATCTGGAAATCAATAGCTATAGATGTAGACCTGTTGACGACGTGTTAACTGCTTCTGTCCAAAAAAAATTTGGCAAATCTGCATT
>JAUTBS010083084.1:0-13122 GCA_032361285.1 Aequorea victoria | reverse complement strand
ACCAAAAAAGTAAAAAAATTATATCAAAATATGTAAAAAAAAAAAACTCATAAAAGACGAAACAAGTCACTTACAGAAAATATCAATAATTTTCTGTGCAAATCAAACAACAAAAAATATTTTCTAGAAAATATTTTCATGTCGCAACCAAACACAAGAAAATAAGTCATTTTTCCAGAAAATATTTTCTGTGAAGAATATTTTTCGTAGAAGAATATTTTCCATCGAAACAAACGGAGTCATAGTCTCTGTAAATATTCTAGAATTTATTATGAAATTTTAATATTTTTAAATGCATTTACCACAAGTGTGACAGAATTTGGAATCTTAAAGAAACAAAGAAAAATGATATCCCAAGAGGACTAAGTACCTAAGCCCAAAGATTTGAGTTCTTAGCAACTATAATGAACAATTAACATTTATAAGAGCATTATTATTTTAATAAAAAGCTATGTATCCTTTAAGACCATGGGTTCAAGAAGTAGGGTTCTAGGAATCCATATGAGAAAGGGGTTCCATGCCTAAGGAAGTGGGGTCATGTTAAGTTTAACCAAAAGACTCAAGTTATTCTCATACTTAAATACATATGGGGAAATAAGTTGATGTTTATTCATCGGTGGTCATGAAACCTAGGTCCGGAGGAGTAGCCGCAGACGGTGGAGCGACGCCTCGGGATTAAAGAGGTGATATTTGAGACGCTCGAATCAAGTGAGAGTAACCGGCCATATTATAAGGAAATGCAATGAATGATTGATATTTTGATAACATGCTTGATGAATGATATCTTGAATATTTTTCTAAAGAAAGTTCTTTTGTTGATAATGAAGCTATATTTTGGTTCACTCAAACGTGATGTTGTTTTATGAAAATATTTGTGAGAACATGATAAATCTTATTGCATGAATAAAGATAATTTTTGTTTGAGTGTACCAAGTATTGCGGGTATCCAGCCCGTGTATGTTGCCCTTTATGGGTGTATGACAGCCTTTTATGACCTTTTTCCCTTTATGGGTGTATGTTAGCCTTCATGGAATTTACCCTTTATGGGTGTAAGTTGTACATACCACTGTTGATAAAGAGTGGCCTCAACTCCGCCATTCTGATTAAGTGTGTCCTTAATGATTAAGTCTGCTACTCTGATTACTAAAGGGTATTCCTTAGTAATCTACGAACCTTGGTCCTAAGAAAAAAAAATTAATCTGTTTTGCAAGTATTATTATGGGTGATACGAAGTGCATCTCTTCAACAATTATATTAATTCTAATTAGGTGAGCCTGCGACGCACCACTCAGAGTAGGTTAAATCATCGTATAAGAAGTGGGTGTGACACGTTTGTCGAGAGGGAATTAGTGATTTTGTCATTAGATAAATGTTTTCATGTTTTTCTAAGAAAATTTTGTTATTTTATTATTATTTGTCCCTAGACAAACGTTTTCACGTTTTATAGGGGGTGTAATTAATCCACACTTGGGTCACCTGGCAACGTTTCCCGAGGTGGGCAGGGTTCACTTCACCCTGCCTGAATCAGGTCAAGCTTCGGACTCCCGCCTGGGATGTGTAGGCTCTCCCTGGCCATCCTAGGTTGCATTCCACGCTTCCTAAGTTGGGTAGGGTGCTCTTACCTGACCAACTTAGGTTCGGTTGCACGTTTCTCGAGAGGAAATTGGTGAATTTGACCCTAGATAAACATTTTCTCATTTTTCTAGAAAACAATTGTATTATTATTATTTGTCCAGAGATAAAAAAATTCACATTTTTCTAGAGTGTTGTTATTAATCCACACTTGGGTCACATGTCAACATTTCTCAAGGTGGGCCGGCTTCCCTTCGCCCTCTCTAAATCAGGTCACGCTTTGCACTCCCACCCGGGATGTGTAGGCTTTCCCTGGCCATCCTAGGTTGCATTCCACGCTTCTTGAGTTGGGTAGGGGTGTTCTTACCTGACCAACTTAGGTTGTGCTACATGTTTTCCAAGAGGGAATTAGTGATTTGATCCTACATAAATTTTTTCACATTTTTCTATAAAAATTTTGTTATTTTATTATTATTTTGTCACTAGATAAATATTCTCACATTTTTTTAGGTGGTTGTTATTAATTCACACTTGGGTCATGTGGCAACATTTCCTAAGGTGGGCAGGCTTTCCTTTGCCCTGCCTGAATCAGGTCACGCTTTGCATTCCCACATGGGATGTGTAGGCTTTCCCTGGCCATCCTAGGTTGTGTTCCACGCTTCCTAAGTTGGGTAGGGGTGCTCTTACCTGACCAACTTAGGTTGGGTTGCATGTTTCTCGAGAGAGAATTAGTGATTTTGTCCCTAGATAAACGTTTTGTCATTTATCTAGAAAAGTTTTGTATTATTATTATTTGTCCCTAGACAAACATTTTCACATTTTTCTAAAGGGTTGTCATTAATCCACACATGGGTCACATGTCAACATTTCTCGAGGTGGGCCGGTTTCCTTTCGCCCTGTCTGAATCAGGTCACACTTTGGATTCCCGCCCGGGATGTGTATGCTTTCCCTGGCCATCCTAGGTTGCATTCCACGCTTCCTGAGTTGGGTAGGGGTGCTCTTACCTGACCAACTTAGGTTGTGCTACATGTTTTCCAAGAGAGAATTAGTGATTTGATCCTAGATAAATGTTTTCACATTTTTCTACAAAAATTTTGTTATTTTATTATTATTTTGTCCCTAGACAAATATTTTCACATTTTTCTTGGTGATTGTTATTAATCCACACTTGGGTCACGTGGCAACATTTTCTGCGGTGGGCAGGCTTTCCTTCACCCTGCCTGAATCAGGTCACTCTTCGCACTCTCGCATGGGATGTGTAAGCTTTCCCTGGCCATCTTAGGTTGCGTTCCAGGCTTCCTAAGTTGGGTAGGGGTGCTCTTACCTGACCAACTTAGGTTGGGTTACACGTTTCTCGAGAGGAAATTAGTGATTTTGTCCCTGGATAAATGTTTTCACATTTTTTTAGAAAATTTTTGTATTATTATTACCTGTCCCTAGACAAACATTTTTACATTTTTCTAGAGGGTTGTTATTAATCCACACTTGGGTCACATGCCAACATTTCCCGAGGTGGGCAGGCTTCCCTTCACCCTGTCTGAATCAGGTCACGCTTTGCACCCCCGCCTGGGATGTGTAGTATTTCCCTGGCCATCCTAGGTTGCATTCCGCGCTTCCTAAGTTGGGTAGGGGTGCTCTTACCTGACCAACTTAGGTTGTGTTACACGTTTCCCAAGAGGGAATTAGTGATTTGATACTAGATAAATGTTTTCACATTTTTTTAAGAAAATTTTGCTATTTTATTATTATTTTATCCCTAGACAAATATTTTCACATTTTTTAAGTGGTTGTTATTAATCCACACTTGGGTCACGTGGCAACATTTCCTGAGGTGGACAGGCTTTCCTTTGCCCTGCCTGAATCAGGTCACGCTTTGCACTCCCTCCCGCATGGGATGTGTAGGCTTTCCCTGGCCATCGTAGGTTGTGTTCCACTCTTCCTAAGTTGGGTAAGGGAGCTCTTACCTGACCAACTTAGGTTGGGTTGCATGTTTCTCGAGAGAGAATTATTGATTTTGTCCCTAGATAAACGTTTTGTCATTTTTCTAGAAAAGTCTTGTATTATTATTATTTGTCCCTACACAAACATTTTCACGTTTTTCTAGAGGGTTGTTATTAATCCACACTTGGGTCACATGTCAACATTTCGCGAGGTGGGCCGGCTTCCTTTCGCCCTGTCTGAATCTGGTCACACTTTGCACTCCCACCCGGGATGTGTAGGCTTTCCCTGGCCATCCTAGGTTGCATTCCACGCTTCCTGAGTTGGGTAGGGGTGCTCTTACCTGACCAACTTAGGTTGTGCTACATGTTTTCCAAGAGGGAATTAGTGATTTGATCCTAGATAAATGTTTTCACATTTTTTTACAAAAATTTTGTTATTTTATTATTATTTTGTCCCTAGACAAATATCTTCAGACTTTTTTAGGTGGTTGTTATTAATCCACACTTGGGTCACGTGGCAACATTTCCTGGGGTGCGCAGGCTTTCCTTCACCCTGCCTGAATCAGGTCACGCTTCGCACTCTCGCATGGGATGTGTAGGCTTTCCCTGGCCATCTTAGGTTGCGTTCCACGCTTCCTAAGTTGGGTAGGGGTGCCCTTACCTAACCAACTTAGGTTGAGTTACACGTTTCTCGAGAGGAAATTAGTGATTTTGACCCTAGATAAATATTTTCTCATTTTTCTAGAAAAAATTTGTATTATTATTATTTGTCCCTAGACAAACGTTTTCACATTTTTCTAGAGGGTTGTTATTAATTCACACTTGGGTCACATGTCAACATTTCCCGAGGTGGGCAGGCTTCCCTTCGCCCTGTCTAAATCAGGTCACGCTGTGCAATCCCACCTAGGATGTGTAGTCTTTCCCTGGCCATCCTAGGTTGCATTCCACGCTTCTTAAGTTGGGTAGGGGTGCTCTTACCTGACCAACTTTAGATAAATGTTTTCACGTTTTTTTAAGAAAAGTTTGTTATTTTATTATTATTTTGTCCCTAGACAAATATTTTCACATTTTTTTAGGTGCTTGTTATTAATCCACACTTGGGTCATGTGGCAACGTTTTCCGAGGTGGGTAGGATTTTCTTTGCCCTGGTTGAATTAGGTCACGCTTCGCACTCCCACCTGGGATGTGTAGGCTTTCCATGGCCGTCCTAAGTTGTGTTCCACGCTTTCTGAGTTGGGTAGAGGTGCTCTTACCTGACCAACTTAGGTTGGGTTGCACGTTTCCCGAGAGAGAATTAGTGATTTTGTCCCTAGATAAATATTTTCATGTTTTTCTAGGATTTTTTATTTTTTTTTATAATCTGTTGACTAGGAAAGTACTTTCACACTTTCTTAGGTTTATCGATTTTTATTTTTGGGTCAGTAAGTTAGTGCTTTCACACTCTCCTAGGTTTATTGACTTTTATTTTTGGGTCACTCGGTTAGTGCTTCCTGCTACCTAATGTGGTGAATTTTTAATTTTTCATCACTAAGTAAACATTTGCACATTTTCACATTTTCTTAGGTTTTTTTTGTATTTTTGCTCAAGTTAGGTTGCGCTTCCTGCTACCTAAAGTGGTGAATTTTCAATTTTTCCTCTCTAAGTAAACGTTTGAACGTTTTCTTAGTTTTATTGATTTTTTGTATTTTTTCTCAAGTTAGGTTGCGCTTCCTGCTACCTAAAGTGGTGAATTTTCAAATTTTCCTCACTATGTAAACGTTTACAAGTTTTTTTAGTTTTATTGAATTTTTGTATTTTTGCTCAAGTTAGATTGTGCTTCCTGCTACCTAACGTGGTGAATTTTCCATTTTCAGTCACTAAGTAAATGTGTTCACATTTTCTTAGGTTATTAACTTTCTTTGTTATGTTGTTTTCCTTTTTCTTTCTTCTTTGCGTTTTTCTTTTTTTTTTTTTATTTTATCTGACGATTTTTGTGTTTCTCTCTTTTTTTTGCAGGTTGGCGAGTATTTACGGGGTTTTGGAGGCTCTTCTCGTATCCTCGAGTGCTACAATGTCCTTCCCCCAATGAGCTGAGTTCTTGTAGATGTGTCCAAATTTGATTGGTTCATCCCCTCCTCACGGGCACTCATAACGACAGAGTGCTCCTGACTGCCTTGGTGGAGAGTTTGTGAAACACCACCAATACCTTCCACTTTCCATCGTTCGAAGCCACCATGACCCCGATAGATTTTTCCATGATCACAGGGATTAGGGAGGGGGAGATCCATTCCCCTTCGACCCCACCATAGGCTCATGCCCGGAGGCGCTTACATACTTGCTCGACAGGCTCCCGCCACAGTTCGATCGTGGGCGCATCTAGTATTCATGGCTCATAGATAGCTACACAGGGTTGGAGTTCACCGAGCCCCACCACTTTGAGTGGCTTGCTTGCCTATTTACGAACAAGCAAAACACCATCCAACTGTACTATCTTGGAGCCCTACACGACCTCCACCGAGTGGCATCCTTTGATTGGGGAGGAGCAGCACTGGCATGCCTATACACCATCTTGCAGTCCGTGTACCGGGCCAAAGAGATGTCTGTCACTGGCTACTAGCTGATTTGGGAGGTATGATCTTGATCACACTCTTTGTCCTTTAGTTCATTTGTACCTCATTACTTATTGACCCGGCCTAACACTTATTATGTTTGTTGTTTTTTTTTGTTTTATCTTTTTCTTATTTACAGTTATGGGTCTACGAGTTTCTGGGGCTACCAGCTCCATAGAATACATATCCTAATTACTATACCATCCCGAGGGCAGTGCGGTGGGGCCAGAGTCCACGAACGAAGAGGGAGGATGCGAAGGATCTAATGTTGTACCGCCATCATCTGGACCACTTATCCCCCGTACATGTATGTTCTATTTCAATTTCACGCAAGTTGGACTCTCTTTTGGTGATTTCTCTTATATGTAACCTATGCTTGGTTCATTTTTTTTTCAGTTGTGCTGGCGCCTGTGGGAGGGCATGGAGGACTGTGACGGTCCTGATCTGATGAGGAGCCGATAGGCTTCTCAGATGAGGATCCTATTAGAGGGCCTGTTCTGCAGGGAGTGGTTCCTAGGCGAGTGGGTAGTCCAGCAGTTGCTAGGGCTGGACCATTTTTGGGTCTTTCAGCCACCTCCGCCTAGCATGAGGGCGACAGATATCATGTCATTCGAGGATGTTGCGAGGCAATGTACGGCTTCACGGCTGGGGATCTCCTAGTCGATGGGGGAGTATGTTGCCTTTGCTCACGACTTTCTGATGCGCTCGATGGACTTCCATCATGCAGAGGTGCAGACCGGAAAGCCCTCGACGTCTCAGGTTCCTCCTGTGGCTGGTGGTCGGGCCACTCCTACTGCTAATGGTGCTGCCGCGACTACCCGAGCTTTCTTTGCGGCTTTCGATGCTCGAGCTCATACTCCGGGTCAGGTCGCTCTTGCCTTCCCACCTCTACCTCAAGTAGTGGACATATTTAGGTTTGGGCATCCTTGCCCCATTCCTATTCTCACTCATGTGGTGTAGGAGCTATGCCTCAGTAGCGGGGATGATGAGGTACTTCCTCTCTCACTCTAATTTATACCTTTCCTCCTTTTAGCCAAATATGTCAGTCCGTCTAACATTTGTCTTTTCTTGGCCTATTTCAGGTTCCCCAGGCTTGTCGCACTTTTATGGAGGACTGCCTCATCATCAATACGGGTCTGATGATCCTATTGAGGCTGTAGTCCTATATGCTTATTAACGCGCACCTGGAGCCTCTCCCTCGAGATCCTTTCCCTCACCCTCGCCTGGTGAGTGTTTTACTCTATTTATTCACTCGCATGCCTCTATTTTTTTATTTATTTCTGCATATGTACATACACTGGTTGTACTTATTCTTTCTTTCTCTCTTTTTTTTTAACTTGTAGTCTCGCTCTGTTAGCCGTGCTTCTGTCCATGGGACATCCTCATCTTCCCATGTCGCCAACCCGTCTGCTACTGGTCCATTAGCAGCTGTTTCCCGGGGACCTACCTCGCGGGCTGGGGTTCGGGCGCGTCAGACCGATAGTGACGATGACTTCGACTCGGGGAATGCTACTACTTCTGCATCCTTTTTCCCGGAGCCCCTGTGTCGCACTAGATATTGACGTGATTATGATGTTTTCATGTTTTTCTCATTTATTTGATGTACACCTGAGATACACTTTTCTTTTTTTCATATACATCTTATGTGGACGGGATAAGCCTTCGTGCCTAATTTGGATATTCAGCACCCTTCTTCCTTTTTTTGTATGAATATTTGGTTTTATTTTATATACATGGATTGCACTTTCTTCATATGCATGGATGTTGTATATACTACTTATGTACATGGATGCTATATACAGGGATTACTACGTACAGAGATAGCTATATACAAAGATGATATGCACGGGAAATACATATGTATATGGAATGATAAGCATGTGGATTACATGTGTACATGATTTATTTATAGGGATTATGTACATGGTTTATTTACAGAAATTATATACAAAAATATTTACAGGAATTATTTACAGGGATAATTACATGAATTATTTATAGGAATTATTTACAGGGATATTTACAGAGATTATTTACAGGAATTAATTACCAGAATATTAATAGGGATTTCATATGTACATGGTTTATTTATAGGAATTATGTCCATGAATATTTACAAGGATTATGTACATGGTTTATTTATAGGAATTAATTACTCTTCTTTGAGATTTCATTGCATTTTTATATTTTTAAATGAATATGTGTATAAATGATAGTATATAGTAAGACATAGATCGAAATGGCTATGTCACTACCCGTAGACTTAAGTACCAGTGGTGACAACTCAAACATAAAGTAGGGAGGCAAAACAAGCTGCTTCTATTTGAATCAAAGGTGGCGCACGCCATAATGGGAAGGGATGACATAGCATGCACTATGTGGATGTGGCGCGCGCTAGGATGGTGTTTTCATGAAGTGGCTCACGCTATGTGTAGGTTCCCCAGATCTCCTATATAAAGGAGTGCCCAGCCTCCTTTTAGCAGCCAACTCTTGTTCTAAAAAATGAATTCTTCCACTCAAGATTCTCTCTCTTGCTAGACTAATGAGTTTACTACGATCAAGCAAACCAATTTTGTAAATTTTAGTTTGAATGCCCTTTTCTATTTGAGGACCGTGAGGATGGACTGAAATCTCCTGAAGGCATCTACTCAATTGTGGGATCCGGTGGCCAATATTTTCAGACTCAAAGATGAAGAGCTTTGCCACACTATTGAAGAATTTGAAGCTATCTTGCATTTCTTCCCTCGAGAGGAGATTTTGATTCTTACAGCTCTTGTGAGTCCCAAGAAGCTCTTTAGGGATTTAAGTGGTTTGAGTGGTAGTGAGGCTTCCTTCGTTCTGCAAGGTGGGTTCTTGACATATCCCGTCTGGTGAACCGCTGCTGCCCTTCTGGCTCTCTTTCGGACATTCCTCTATTGTCTTGTCATCGATATGCCGTGTGTATCTGTCTTCTGGCACAATTCCTTCTTTCCTCGAGAAGTGATGACGTAAGTGCTACCTTGGTACAGGTAGCTTCTCAAATAAAGGAGGAAAAAAACTTCGTACCACTGATCCTGGCCGAGACTCTTATTGGTTTAGACACCGTTCAATTTGATGTCTCTTTTTCTTTTGCGAGCAGTCCCTTGCTCCTCCAGGTATCTCTTAAAGCTGTCCTTTTATATTTATCTTAATTTTTCTACTCAGCTCTCTTTTTTCTGCATTTCTTTTAATTTTTTCATTCAACTCTCCTTTTTTCTTATTTTTCTCAATTTTTTCATTCAACTCTTATTTTTTTGTATTTTTTCTCAGATCTGGTTGATGGAGAAGGTGAACATTTTGGAGTATCCACTGGCTGGAGCCTATATTCCGAGAGCCTTTTTGCAAAGAAGGGTTTGCTACCCTCATACCACCACGGCTGAGTGAAAAGTCTTCTTTGACGCTCTAACTGGAAAAAATATTTGCTGGCGTTGTCCCTGGTGGACTATTCCTATAGCGACGGTTTTGACCATGGAGCATCCCGACATTTTTCTCGTAGGCCTGAAGTTGACCACTTTCTATTTTCCTTCTCGTATTTTGCGTCAGCTGAGTCATGCTCAAATGTGCCCTCCAGTGGCGGTTCACATGACCACTTCTTCTCATTATGCTTCTTTTTCTATAGCATTATCGACAGTCTTGGTCATCCCAAGAGATGATTGACTCGGGAAATCACTGAGTGATGCATTTCTGATGAGCGCTCCATACAGCTGGGAAAAGAGATATAAAGCGGGAAAAAGACAACAATGTGAGAGGAAGGAAGACTTAATCTAGTTATTCCTGCTGTACTTTCATTATTATGTTATTTTCTTTCTCTTCATTTTCTTTTTTTCTTTTGTTAGAAAAAGACTTAGAATTTGTACTTTTCCTTTTTCATGTATAAACTTTTAATCGTTAAAGCCAAGTAATGAAAATTCTCCCTTTTCTAATCTTTGATCTTTTCACTTTATTCAATTGATATTCATTTTTGTCATATAATGAAAACTAATCAAAGGATTTGAAAGAGATCTTTACATTGAAATTATAATCAGATAGAGGTTTTTTAAAAGATGAAGCACTCAGGTATGTTGTATCTCGATTTTTTAGGAGAGGTTTATTTATGTACAGGTTTGGGCAGAATTTCAAATTGAAATTGACTACGTATCTCAAAGAAAAAGAATCAGGCCACAACGTAGTACCGGTCTAGTTTCCACTCGGATTTTAACTCTCCTTTTCTATGCCCTTATTTTGCCAAAGTTGCCTTTTCGAATTTTTAACCTTGCGAGCTGCTCTTACTTTTGCCTGGGTTATTTGTTTCATCAGTTTTTAACCCAGCGAGGCTCTCTTATCTTCATATCTTTTTTTAAGGGTAGTACTTTTTTAGCTGGTCTAAATTGGTTGGGGTATTAAAAGTGTTTCGGTCTAGATCCATAATAATAATGGCTCCTCCCATCATAATAGATTTGATTATATATGGCCCGACCCAATTTAGTTTGAATTTTTTTCTTGAATCAAAGATAGGGGCTCGAATTTCTTTGAGCGCTAGGTCCCCTTCCTTGAGATTCTGTGTCTTGACCCATTTATTAAATGCTCGAGCTATCCTTTTCTGATAGCCTTAGACATGAAAGAGTGCTCTGAATCTCCTTTCGTCGAACAAAAGCAAGTCCTCGGAACAATCCCTCTGCCATTCTGCTTGTAGTACACTGCATTCTACTATTACTCAGAGAGAAGAAATCTCTAGTTCTATAGAGAGAATAACTTACATCCCGTATACTAGAGAGTAGGGGTGACTCGTGTCAATGCTTGAATTGACGTTCTATATCCCCAAAAGGCGAATGGAGACTTTTTTGGCCAATCCTTACTAGCTTCTATCGGACTTTGCAAGATTCTCTTAATGTTCTTATTGGCCGCCTCGACTACTCCGTTGGTCTGTGGTCTGTACGGGGATGACTTATGCGCGGTGATTCAGTACTTTCCCAAAAAATCAAGTATTTCCCCTTGGAAGTGAGATCCATTATCTAATATAATTTCGTGAGGAACACCATATCGGCAGATGATGTTATGCTTGACAAACTTGGCTAGGAGAGATGCTATGAGGACTAAAAAGGAAACAACCTCGATCCATTTAGTGAAATAGTTGATGGCTACTAAAATGAACTCATGTCCGTTGAAAACTTTTGACGTGACTTTGTCAATGATGTCTATTTCCCAGACTGAAAATGGCCAAGGAAATGTCATACTATATAGTTATGGTGGTGGAAGATGTACCAGATTTATATGGATTTGGCATTTGCGGTATTGCTTGATGAACTTAATGTAGTCCGTTTCCATTATAATCCAGAAATATCCTTGATGTAAAATCTTTTTGGCCAACATCATTCCATTCATGTAAGGCCCGCAGACACCTTCGTGTACTTCTTTCACAATTTCTTGATCTTCTTTGTCTGTTACACAAAGTTTGTTTACTCCTAGATAAGCCCATTTGTACTGCTTTCTGCCACAGATGACGAATTGAGCTGCTAATGTTCATATGGCTCTCTTATCCTTTTCACTAGAATCTTTCAGATATTCTCCCTCGTCAGTGAAGTTCCAGATGTCGTGAAACCAATGCAAACCATCTCCTGTTTCTTATTCTAAGACTACTAGTTCATATGCACTCATGCTCCTCTTTTCAATCACCAAATGCCTCATTCTTGCCTTCGGGGGTATGTCGATCATGGAGGCCAGAATGGCAAGGGCATTTACAAGTTTGTTCTAAAGTCGGGGTACATGGATAAAAATGACTTCTTCAAAATTAGGAATAAGTCGGTCAAGTTCCTGGTAGTACAGTATCAGTTTTTCCTCATTGACTTTTCATTTCCCGTTGGCTTGGGAGACAACCAAGGAGGAATCAACAATCACTTCTAATTTCCTGGCTCCCAATTCGAAGGTAGTTTCCATCCGGATAATACACGGTTCATATTTGGCTTGATTATTGGTGACCTCAAAGTTCAGTTTATAGGACAATGGAACATGCGAGAAATCTAGAGTGACTAGCAATATTCTGATCCCATAACCGTGTTAGTTGGAGGTACCGTCAAAATACAACATTCATAACTCCTCAACTTTCATCACGTATTCATTGGAAAATTGAGAATCTGAGTTTTCTTCTCCCTAAACTGCATGATCGGCCAAGAATTCTGCTACGACTCGTCCTTTTACCAATTTTTTAGTTTTGTAGTGCAATTCGAGTTTGGCCAATAAAAGTAACCATCGGGCCAATCTTCTTGTCAATGCAGGCTTTTCAAATAGGTACTTGAGCGAGTCCATTATGGAAATTAACACTACAGGGTATGCCAGCATGTAGTGTTGTAACTTTTTTGATGATCACACCAAAGCCCTACATGTTTTCGCCAGTGGCGTGTATCGGGCTTCACAATCTATCATCTTCTTACTCAGGTAATACACAGCCTTTTCTTCGCTGTTGACCTGTAAAGACCCATTTTTTGCCAGTATTTTAACCTAGGCGTAATTCAACCCTAATTGAATTAGTAAGCGATCAAACCCTAGAAATTGAATCACATATACCCTAATATCATTAAACAAGGGTTCAATATTTAGAATAATTAAATAACTGGCCACTTGTCCACTTGAGATTTGAACTTAATAAAAAAATTAAGTTAAGTATGAAACTCTATGTTTGGTCACCTAGATCACATCCAAGACTTAGGATTTTGGACTAAGTTCCAACATAAAAATTGAAGCCCATGGGATTATTAATCAAGTTCATAGATTAGATTTTAATTTTAATGCTCAATTAAACAAAATTTAACTCAACACTTGAATTAATCTTGAAAATTAACCAAGGAGGCAATTTTTGTAATTAAATGGTAAAAATATCCCAATTATTGAATTAAATAAATTAAAACAAATTATTTAATGCCCCCCTATCCCCATTTCGGCAGCCCCATTGGAGAATTGATGAGAAGTGACTATTTTAGGATTTTAGAATTAAAAAGAAAACAAAGGGTCAAGTCATGTCTTACAACTTT
>JAUTBS010082973.1:0-13123 GCA_032361285.1 Aequorea victoria | reverse complement strand
CTTTGGATGTGACTGATGCACTTTTCATCATCGAAAGGCCACAGGAACCGGCCGATGTTCGGTTTAATCAAAAATGGGGTGTCTACACTCTCTTAGAAATTTATTGAGGATCTAGGGTTTGAGTAACTAGATTTAATGTTATATACCAACAAATTAGCTTTTGGGCTTGTGCAACCCTTCGTTTCTGGCTTGAGATTCAAAAAATATCATATTTTGAAAGGTGGGTATTCGATTGCCCTCCAGGCACCTAAAATTTTTTCTTTTTGCTTTTTATTCTCATTTTTTCAAGAAATTCTCTAATTCAATTGTACAGTTTCACATCAGTGTTTATCGATTCTCTGAATCTCTGACTAAATTTTTTGTATTATTCACAAATTTTCCAAACTTGTCAAAAATTCATTAAATATACATTGGACACCCCAATATCTTTGGTCTATAAGATTATAACTAACAACACTGCAAGTGTTAATTACTGCAAAGTTATCAAATTATCATGGAAAATGTGTTGTGGTTGCTACTAATGCATGCTACCCTGACTCACAATTCAAAACAATACAACTATTTTTCGTTCCTCATCGAAGAAGTAGGAGTTAGATAGATTTTTCACATTTGAAATAACATTATGATACTATTTCTTTATCAATTCTCTTCTGCTTGCATTGGCTATTTCGATCGCTAGTTGGAGCATGTAATAGCGACATCTCTGCATCAACATTCTGTTGTTCTCTCTTTTTATCTTTTGGATGACTACTTTATAGTCATCTTTGTTACGTCTCGGCCTTGTAAGGGAATGGCGACAAGGGAATGGTGCTCCGAGGTTACACAGATCGTTAACCAACCCATCTTGCTCTTTAACCCTGAACTTCCACTCTTATTGAAGACCAATGTCATAATTTTTAGGACTTTAGTACTTTTTAGTCCAGTAGTAGTCGTGGAACGATGGTAGCAACCATTTTTCATTATAACCTCGACTAGTGCCACCGATATCACGTCCAAATGCCATAATGGAAATAGTAGAGAAGTAATAGAAAGTGTGGAGAAGATGATGGAGTATGAATGTAAACAGTTCGATACATTGCAAAAAGTGCATATTTAAAGGAAAATAAGTCTTTTTTTTTAAAAAAAATAACATATTTTATTCTGCATGGATACAATCACACATCATCATAACACAAAGTACATAGTAATGATGATCACAACACAATATTATTCTATATAAATTGAGAAGATGAATCACTGTACGATTTAATATGTCATTGACGACCATCACATGCGATGGTCAAGTGAATTGACAGGTGACTATAAAGTATCTCAAGGATGTTGGGACTTGTCCCCTTTAAGGCCACTTGATGCGTTAGCCATCAATTACAATACTTTGCGTGCCTTGAATTGACTACTCACTGAATTCATGATTCAATATATCAATTATTGACATTATAATCCATTAATCCACAATTTATTATGCTTTTTGAATTCATGTAATAAATTCAAAATTGACCAGTGTCACAGGAATTGTTTGATGAATTTTGAACGAGGAGAAAGTTCTCATTGAGAAGAGGGTGGCAACGACGTATGACGAACAATCTCTCAAATCATCAGTGCTGCGAGACGGCCTACTGACCCAAACCAATCTGGTGGCATTCGCTTGAGCCCTATATTACCATTGCACCCTAGGTAATTATGAAAGATTTGGGTAGAGCAACAAAGTCTTTTGGAAACAGAGTGTCGAGGGCTACTTTTGAAGGTGCCTAAAGCACAATACTTGAGCATGAACCCTTGAAAGGCTAAAGATATAGATGATATGGCGAAGCTAACACGTGTGTGCTTTAGAATTCAAAAAGAGATGGAGCATATGTCTATGCGTCTATCCTGTATGAAAGAAATATTACGTTTGTGTCAAATGGCAAAAGTCAGACAATGCGATCCGCGAGAAATGATAGAAGCGATTATGAGCAAGCCAGATTACGCTTCAGACCGTAATATGTCTGATGAGGAAGATTAGTCAATCATTGCATTTGTGCAATGCGTATAACTATGACTATGATTTATGTATTATGTTATGTTATAACTATAACTATAACTATGACTATAATTGTGACTATGACTTCTATTTTTGGGATACGTTCCTCTCTTAGACTTGCGTTTCATGTTATCATACTATGTAATTGCATTCAAAGTCTGTTTTTGTATTCAAAATATGTATGTGATTGATGCCTCAAATATGTATGACTATGTATGTGAACCTGTCAACATTGAATTGTTCGATCATTTACACGTTTTATCTAATAGATATAACATCTTATCAGGTTTATGCTTATTCTTTTAATATAGAAGTTCTCATATCATTTATCTTGCACGGACTTTCCATGGATCATTCACAGCCATAACCACGTCTACAGCCACAACTACTAACTATACCCTACCGTGCGGATTTGCTATGGGAGACCAAGGTATTGTTTATGCGTTAGTAATATTTTCATATTATTACTATAATATTTTTGTGTCAGGAGAGCTTATATGCTTCTATGTTTCCATGGAAGGATGCCACATCCCTCACATGTCAGCAAGGGGATAACGAACTTTAGGATTATCCTATAGACTCTCGAGTTTTATAGCTTCTTGTAAAGATAGGATTTTATAGAGTCCAACATATTGGCTTCATTTGACTCGACCACAGCCTCATTATGGCTTTAGTCGAGCGTTGGAGGCAGGAGACGCACACCTTCCACATGCCAGTCAGTGAGTGCACAATCACGTTGCAGGACGTCTCTGTTCTTTTTGGTTTGCTAGTCGACGGTTGGTCGATGGGCGACCACGACTGGACTCGTATCCCCACTAAGTGGCAGCCAATGTGCACAGAGTTATTAGGGGTAGAGCTGGATGTCATGTACTTATAGGACGACCGAGTCATGACGAGGTGGTTCTCCGAGAACTTCACTACCTCGATTCCTGCTGATGCCCCTGGAAACCCTCGTGCAGCATGCTCACACCTATATTATGTGGCTTATCAGGGGCTTCCTCATGCCTAGTAAGCGACAAAATTTGATCAAGCTTATATACCTACCCTTTCTCAGAGATTGGCATGACATTAGGAGATATAATTGGGGTGGAGTAGTACTAGGACATCTGTACCGGATGCTGTACCGGGAGGCTCATCCCGATGTGAGGGACATCGGTGGGCCATTGGTGTTGCTTCACGTTAGTGTAACCATCATTATTCATGTGCCCTACATATTAGTAAAATATTTTTATGTTGCAAACAAAGTTAATGCATTTGTCCATCTTCATTTTTATAGGTATGGGCTTGGGAGAGATTTCCTCGCATAGCTCCCAGGCGCATGAGTGACACCGGCCCAGGGCAGGCCACCATCCAACATGGGGACCAACAGCTACCACCAGGCGCATGGGGTAGCAGGTGGCGGGTCATCTTCTTATTGGAGCAGGTCTTTATACACGTTGTGACTGTGTATCGAGACCAGTTCGATCGCCTAGCCGACGATGAGGTTGTACACATATTCATTATCTACACGGCATATACATCCATATGTTATGCTCCATGTTCATCTATTATACACATGTATATTGTATCAATTCACTAATACAATTTTCTAATTTTACTTTCAGTTCACATTGATGCCGTACGCCCTAGATGATGAGGTTATCATATCCCTACCTGAGTATTATCTGGATGAAATGGACATTTGGATAATTATAACCCCCTTATCTATTTTGACGGGGCAAAGTGGTATTTTCCAGAGTGGGTTGTGATCCAGTTCATCCGTTTGTAGAGCATTCCACCATCATTTGACACTGATTGACAACTACACAACATAAATAGGCGAGAGTGAGGAGACATGGACTGAACGCGACAACACGCACCACTCATCGTCTCATGGGAGGCTAGACAGGATAATTTAGTTGCCGCCCCATTGAGCCAATTGCTGCTGTAGTACCACAACCCATACATGTAGTGGTATCGTCGGGTCACACGGTTGCTGATCACTAATCCTGTCCACCAGCAGTATACTGGGTTATTGTCAGCCAGTGGTGTCCTTGACAAGACAGTATGTATATTAGGTTTATGTCCTAACGTACTAGTAATTCTTGTATTTGTATTATATTTAGCTGAAAACAACCTAACTTACTAGCATTTCTTATGTTTATATCAGGCATAGTACATGGCTCAGTCGTTCCAGGATGTAGATGCGACACTCTGAGCTGGTGAGGTAGAGGGTGCTACTTTAGCTATAATGCGAGATATCTGAGAGCAATGCTACACATCTTTGCGGATGGTGCATCGAGAACAGCGATTGCGGCCCTTACACCTATCCTCAATATATACAACCATGCCGACTGACCCTTCAAGCTCGAATGCTTACGTCACTCCACCGGTACGCCGACACCACCTATAATGTCTAACACATCTACTAAGAGGCTGGACTTTAGCACCATACCTTCCACACCAGCCTCACGGGACATCCCTTCGACCGCGTCTGGGCTTGGTGTACCACCACTTTTGCAGGTAGAGGGGGCCACGCAAGCGACAATTTTGGTGGGTGGCATGGGAAGAGGTCATGGTAGGGGACAAGGACACGGACAAGAAGGAGGAGGAAGAAGAGAAGATGGTCCATCAAGGTTACCCCATCTGTGCACGATGTTGCATTTTGCGGAGGGGACAATCTCCTAGGCGACGTAGGATATATGTTCGAATAATGTGGACCATGTTGGTACTAGTTTTTTACAGCCCGTTGAGCCTACCCTCCCATCGGTTGTAGACAAGGGCAGTAACTCTCATCTTTTTAAGCCTAGAGAATAAACAACATTAATTACAGATGAGGTCGGCAGACCCATCGTCCATGTGTTTTAACATCGGAGCAAGAGACCTAGGGTGCTTGCACCACCTTGTGAGACTTAGTGTTTTTCTTGTTTCCTTCTATAATGGCCAGGATGTTATCATTTTATGATTGTACAAATATTTTTGGACATTTCTCTATTTTTTATATGTAGATTTCCTTTGTTACTTTCTTTGTTTGCATGTTGTATTAGTTGCATCTTTATTTGGTTGGAGATGAGTAAGGGTAGTGGTAAATATCATATTTCTCATAGTCACACGTACGATCATACATCCGAACAACATGGCGGTTATGATCTCTTCCTTGGTGAACTCCTGTTACTACTTTGAACACCCATTGACTCATGTTAATTGAAGGAAATCAAAAATTAAATGATAGCATAACAAGTCAACATGTATCCAACAATATATGTTTAAAGAAATAACCTGTCAAATTCTACCAATGTATGCATATTGGCTTTAACCTGATTATGTAGAATCATTATCACACCCACTCCTCGAAGGATTTTTAATCTGTTCGGAGTAGTGCGGCACAGACTCACCTGAACAAAACTTAAACATTTGGATTAGGGATGCACTCCGCATCACCTCTATTAATTCATACTAGATAGGTTATTCATTACTTTAGATCAAAAACTATAACTACTGCGAGATCCTCAATCTCCAAAAACATATAAGGAATGTTCCATGGGATACTCAATCCCAAGCATACATACAAAATAACTGATCATTGATCGTCTCTTGATCATAACAACCTATTTAAGTACTACATTCCAAAAGAATATTAAACAAAAATACTTTTTCAAAAAGTCTTCCTCCTTTCACTAGGTGGATCGACCTCTACCTAGAACCGATATCTGCAACCAGAAATGTTACATGAGGATGGACTTAGCATTATAATGAAACATGAGATACATACAATAGTTTCAACAGTGATAGAATGCTGAAAAATAGTTTTTCTAATCCTGATAAAGAAGCTCTTTGTTGAAAACATATGCAGTTTTCAATTATTTCTTCCCATGCACATATAATGTGCATTATCGTGGAAAATCATCTTGCGAGCATACTTGCATAATTTTTCCTTTATACAGAAAATGAGTTCTCAACATATCAATAGGCTTAATGCCAAGCATCAAGTTCTTAAAGCAACTTACAACTAACAATCATCTGTTTGTTCTACAGTGCCCAAGTAATTATTTTTCTCATGATCGGGAGTTTTGACTGTACCGTTACCTCTATCACGACTCACTACAATAGAGTGAAAGATAAGATGACCACTCTTTATCACCATTGGTAGGTGCTAGAAACTCGATCATAGCCCTCAAAGTCTTTAAGGCAACAACTCGGCATAGCCGCAACAACTCGGACAAAATTCGTAATAACTCGGATAAAGTTCGCAACAACTCGGGATAGTTATCCGCAACAACTTGGCACTTTCAAATAGAAAATATAATAATTCTGAGTTTGATAAAATATTCTTTCATAATATGCATCAAGACTTTCTCAATTCATGTAATGTATTACCTTTGTTGATCAAAACCATCATAATTTCAAGATGAGGAAATTTCTTGCAAAATGTATACATAGTTTCATAAACTATTCAATGGAATCAAAACATTTTAAGATAAATATTTTAATCATCATATTTCATTATAACATAGCTAGCCACTCACACCCAATTTGAGTGTTACAAGATCCACCTTTTTTAAACCTAAGGTGTCGCTCCTTCATCCGCAGTTATCGCTCTGGGACCTAGGTTTCATAACTACCCATGAATAAGAATAGACTTATTTCTCATATGTATTTAAGTATGAGAATTTTTGTTCCTTAATGATCCTTAGATGAACCTAAGATGACCCATGCCTTTAGGGTTGGAACCTTTTTCCCACAGGTTCCTAAGACCCAACTTCTTACCTCCTTGGTCTAAAGGACCAATTGAATTTTTATTATTTTAATAATACTCTTGTATGTTTTAATCATTCATTAGAACTTTAAGAACCCAAATCCTTAAGCATAGGCACTTAGTTCCTATTGGAACATCATATCTCTTAGTTTTTTTCAAATTACAGATTATGTATCAATATTTGTAAAATCATTTAAGAATACTAACACTTCATGAGGGATTCTGAACAAATTGAAGATGCTAGATCTGGATGTTAACTAAGTTTTTCACGAAGAAACTGAATCCCAAATGTCAACATAAGGTGTCATAAAAATTCATGGAAGACATACTGTTTGAAAATGACCTGTTTGGGAAAAGCTATTTTTCTCAAAATATGCCCAATAAAAGTGAGTTTTAAAATTTTTGGATGAAACTAGACCCATAAAAATTTCTTTCCATATATGAATTATCTCTAGGGGATGTTTCTGTAATTTACTAAAATTCCTCAAAGGTCATTGTTTTGATTCCATTAAAACACAAAATGTTCAAAAATGACATACAAGTTCTAAAATACATTTTTGGGTCCAGCCAAAAATTATATATACTCATGACATGCCAAACTAACACTTTCCAATATAAATTTTTATTTAGGACATGTTTGGGTACCACAAAACTTTATGAGATGTGCATTATGGTCACTATTTTGTCCTTTTTCAAAGGGGTCTCTTACTTCCATCATCTCCCTTTTCTCTTACACATGCATGCATTATTTCTAGCCATCTTAAGATCAATTTATATGTCATGTTAAGCATTTTAATTAATTCTTCCATTGGTCTCAACTCTTTACTTCAACTTGTTCTTAAATCTAGAAAGTTTATTTTTCTGAGATTCAAGGTCCTCCTTGTGTGTTCTTCCATGATCTTATCTTCTTTTATTTTAAAGAGAGATAAAAGGTATGAGTTGATTTTCAAACTTTTAGAAGAGAGTTTTAAGAACTCTTACTTGATAATTCTTGGTTGTGAGTTGGAAGATCAAAATTGTTCTTCTTATTCTCCTTCCTCCTTTTTTTCTTTTTCTTTTCTTTCCTTCCTTATTCCTTCTCTTTTTCTTCTTCTTTTCTCTCTACTCTTCCCACTAATCTCACCTTAATTTTAGAGAGATGTTGTAGATTTACAAATATTCTTTTTTTGTTGAGAGAAGGCTCATTTTTATAGGCAAAAACTCTAAAGTGAAAAGACATTTTTGTCCCCATCTTAATCATTCAACTAACCACCCATCCCATCATGTAAGACATGCATGTAGTCTTATTAGCTTTTGTTTGAGAGGATGAAAGACTTGAATAAGTGAAAAAAACCAATCTTATACACAACTTCATGTGCATGTCATTTTCATTTTCATTTTTTTTTTAAACACAAAATGGTCACATCACTCTCCCTCTTCCATGGAAAATTCAGCTGACATGGGATTTATATATATAATTATATTATGTTTTTTTATTTTATAATTTTAGAAGACAAATGAATTTTGGGCCCAAATTTGACTTTTGGTCAAAATTTTCAACTTGGGCTTATTTTTGGTCTTGGGTTCAAACCAATAAATATTTGGGTTTAAAATTAGAGCATTGGGCCTAATTATATATATATGTTGGGATCTCATTATATTTGGCCCAAAACTTTAATCCATTTCTCTTTTGGGCTTTCCTTATTTTTGGGTTTTATGGGTTAGTTTTTTTCATTTTATTTTGAGTCTTTCTTCAATTAGGCTCAATTCTATTTATTTGGCTCATCTTCTAAATTATTATCATCTTTTGGGCTTTAACATAATTCTACATAATTATCTCTCCCTTTGGCCCATTCAATCTACATGTTTTGAACCTAGTTTGGTTGTTGTGCTAAAGTTAGTCTTTTGGACTTTGAGTTTTACTACTTAAATTGTTTTTACTTTCTTATGCTTTTGTATAAGTCTTGAGTTACGATCCATTAGCTTATCAAGACCTTACTTGAGTCTTCTTATGTTTCCCTTTTGAATATTTATTCTGGGAAAACAACATAGAAACGTAATTCTATTCTTAATTCATGATTATGGGGTGTTACAATCTTTTCTTGGATATCATTCATATAAATTTTATTCAATCTGACATCATTTTCTTCTGTGATTCTCTTATTGTCAAAATACTTGAAAATGTGATGGAATATTATGTGAACACACACAGTGATTGACATATTCTGAGCTCCTTTCAATAAACTATTATAAACCTTAGCTTGATTAGTGGTCATCACCCCCAATGATGCCATCATCATGGGAAAGAGTCAATTTCACACGACCTACAAGATCTAACAAATTGAAATCTTGAGGGTTCAGACTTTTGATCTCCTCCATTTTGTTGTTAAATTTTCTCACTTGATGTTCAGTGGCGGTCACCCAAACTAATGATTTTAGTCTTTGGTTTTTAAACTTGTCATTGAAGTTATTTTTCAAGTGTTGGATATAGTACCGATGATATCCAAGGGGTCGCACTGTTGAATTTTTCCAGTACTGAGCAACGACATTTTTAATGGCAGCGTGGCGATCCGAGATCAAAGTTACATCGAGGCGGCACAACTCCTTCTGCAGCAACCTTATCAATGCCTAGGTTATATAACATACCTAAGCATTGGTATCAACTCACTTATAATAAGTGTATAGGTATGTTAATGTCTTATATTATTTAGATGAACCTAAGGTGGCTTAATTACTTATGTTTGGAATTTTATTATCTTAAACCCACTCTTATAAGTGTTAATAACCATTTTGGGTTGCTAATAAGCTCAATTCCTTAGGCTTAAGTGCTTTGTTCCACTTAAAACTCTATTTCTCTTAAATTTTCTCAATTTCCAGATTCTGCCACCCCTCTTATAAATTCAAAATAAATTTCTAAATGTCTCTTTAATTTTTGAAAAACATTTTTATGAGTTAGATTAAGGTGTTAGAAAATTGTTTAATGATGGACCCAACTCCCAAATCCCTCTAGAAATAGGTCTAATGGCTTTTATCAAAAATAGAGTCCATTTTCGATCCCTATTTGGAAGAACATTAATATTTCCCAATCTTCCGAAAGAAAGTGAGTTTTTCTAATTTTTTAGTGAAACTAAACCCGTAGATATTTCTTTACATAAGTGGCTTATCTCAAGGGGATATTTCTAGATTTAATTATAATTTCTCAAAGTCGACTCTAAAATTGCCTCATATGCACCCGAATTTAGAAAATTAGGGTTGGGGTAGAAAATCATGTTCTTAAATCCCAATAAAGATCATTTATGCTCTAGAAGTATTAAAATGACCCCAAAAATTTCATATTTTAGTTTCCTCTAGGGTTTGGATCTTCTTTCATATTTTAGTTCATGACACTTAAAAACAGAGTTTTAGAACTCTTCCATGATCTAAGTTCATTATTCATTCGAAGTGCCTTATACCATTTTTTTCTTGTTCTAAGTTCCATGAACATGGTATATAGGTGGTTTAAGAGGTGATTCAAGAGACTACAAGATTTGAATCATGAGCTACTAACCTTTAATGAAGATGATGGAGGATGGTTACACCTTCCTTCCTTCATCTTTTTCCTTCTTCTTCTTCTTCTTCTTCTTCTTCTTCTTCTTATTCTTCTTGTTCTTGTTCTTCTCTCTATCTACCTCTCCTTATGAACAAAACTTCCCTAAAAAAATGAATAGGGACAAATTTCCTATTTATAGAAAAAAAATTGGGTGTTAAATAACTCATATACCCCTCATTTGGTTAGCTTTTAACCAAACCACCTTCTAACTATGGTTAAAATTTCTTGGTTGGGTTAAGTCTCAACCTTGGGACATGATGGGATGACATAATACGCCAGACTTGTTATTCTGACCTCAACCATACCCTGGTGGAACGACAATCTACCCCATAACAAGATCTGCAACCACAAATGATTACATGAGAGTGGACTTAGTATCATAATTAAAAAGTATATAAACATAATGACAAATATTCCATAAAGAGTTTTATACATAAAAACACTTGTTCATGCAAATCATGCAGAAAGTTATATTTTTTATTCTACGGCTCACTAGCCCAACTCATAAGGTTTTATAAAAACTCTTTCGTCTTTTCAACATACGGCCCTACGACCCAACTTTGATAATTTATAAATACTTTCATGCCAGCCTATGGCCTAACCAACTTTTTGATTTTTTAACATACAACTCTATGGTCCAAAGTAGCTTTAAAGTCTTTTCTCAACAACACACGACTCTTAAACCAACTTATAAATACTTAATATCATATTATACGTGCTCACAAGCACCCACACATACTATGTCTTTTATTGATCAAGTAGTCGTCTACCTCACGATCGGGAGTTCCAACGGTACCGCAACCTCATTCACGACTCACTTAATTAGATTGGTGGAGATGAATGTCACTCTTTATCACTAGTGGTAAGTGCTAGCAACTCGAGTATAGCTCGCAAAGCCTCTAAGGCAACAACTCGGGCATAGCCCACAACAACTCGGGATGGTTATCCGCAATAACTTGGCACTTTCTGACAACATAATACTTTTTTTACAAAAATATATTCTCATACTCACAAGCAACACATGCTCATAATTTTTATCTTTCAAGAGAAAACACTTCCATAATCATAATGAGTAAATCATTTGAAAAAATATGATAGTAACACATGCTTCATAGAGGTATTTAAAACTAAAAAAATATTTTCACAATACACAATCCATTATGATATTCCTAGTCACTCTCACCTGGTAGTCGACCAACGCGACGTATACCTCGTTCAACTCTGAGGTGACATAACTCCTTCCGAGGTTCCTCCTTTGATGCCTTGTTAGAAGACAAAAAGATGTTAGTTTTTTCCTTGTTCTTCCTTCCTTTCTTCTTATTCTTCTTCTTTTTTTTCTCTCTCTCTCTCCTCATGCACGAAATTCTCTTTAAAAATAATGGGGTTAAGCCCCCTTTTTATAGGCACTTCTAACTATGGTTTGTCTTCTTTGGTTAGGTTAATTCTCAACTATGGTTGCCTAGGAAGAAGATGGGGGCCATGACCTTTGGAAGAAAAGTCCTTCATGGGTCATTCCATCACTCCATCCATCAACTTAACAATTTTTTCTTTTTTTTCTTTTTTCTTTAATTCCAAAAATGGGCCCATCACTTATCTCTCCTATCATGGAGATATTTATGTATATATCTATGCGTGTGTATCTTGATGACTAGGAGAAATATGAAAAAAAAATGTGCCGTTTGATTGTGAGTTTTGAAAACAGTTTTCAAAATATTTATAGAAAGAGTTTTTAGAGTAATATTGAAAGAAAAAATGCGTTTGGTTGTTAGAGCTTAAAATTATTTTTTAGTGCAAAAATTATGAAAAGATGTTGGTGACCATTTTAGTTTTTTTTATTTTCTTATTTTACATTTGCACTATTTTTTGTTATTTTTGAATTTTTTGCAATAATTTTGAAAACGTCCGGACGCGCTTCTGAACGTTTTAAGCCAGAGAATTCAAATAGTGAAAATGTTTGAACGCGCGTCCGGACGTTTTCACTGTTTAGTAGTTTTCAAAAAGTTAGAAAATATTTTGTTGCTATTTTACATTTTTTTTCAATTTTTTAACCTGATTTTCTGAAAAATGGAAAACTTTTTTCTGAAAAACGGCCTCACCAAACGCATTTTTATTTTTACAAATTTCTTTTTCCCAAAAAATAGGAAAGAAACCCATTCCAAACGGGGTCAAATTCTTCCAAAAATCCCATTAATTTCTTTTTTTACATCTCCCCTCATTTTCTCATTTTTTTTCTTTTCTTCTTTAAATAAGAAATTATCCCATAAATTTCTCTCTCCTCTCATGGAAATGAATTCTCATGTGTACATATGTGTATGAGAGAGTTGAAAACTTAGACTAGAAAAAAATCAATACTACAAGTTTTATTTAAATTGTTCAATCTTTCATGTCATGTCATTTCCTTTCATCTTTATTTTTTTTCTTTCATTTTTATTTTTAAAAATGGTCAAATCATGTTTCTCTTCTCTCATTAGGAAGATATTTGTGCACATACACATGTATTTATATGTGTATATTTGAGAATTGAAGACTTATTTTAGGAGAAAATCTAAAACTATAAGTTTTCTCATGGGCCCCACTTTTTTTTTCGTTTCTTTCTTTCTCTTTTTATTATTTTTAAATAAAACATGCCATATCACATTTCCTCCTCATGAAATTATACATACATGTGTATATATAGCTTGCTTGCAAGAAAACTTATGAAAAAAAATTCTTTCAAAGTCACATCAAGCTTATTTCCTCATTTTCTCTTTTTCTTTTATTCCCAAAAATTATGTCACATCACTCCCCCTCTCCTAGGGGG
>JAUTBS010082862.1:0-13126 GCA_032361285.1 Aequorea victoria | reverse complement strand
TTAAGGCTTTCTTGGTTTGTTGGGCCACAGGCCCATGAACCATGGCCGGTCACATTTCCCAAAATGGGGCGTGACATTTATTAGCGACCTTTATGTTGACTGAAGAGGCACACCAGTGGTGGGAAGTGACTTCCAAATTACTGACTACACCGGTGGAGGGGGTCATGCGACCAATAATTACGTGAGAGCAGTTCAAAGGAGAATTTGACCAAAAGTACTTTTTTAAGAGTTATCGACATGAAAAGGAGCAAGAATTCATTATGATAAAGCAGAATGAGAACACGGTGAACCAGTATGAACCCCAGTTCATGGTATTATGATGCTTTGCACCATCTGTGGTGGCAACCAAAGCCGAGAAGGGTAGGAGGTTCCAAAGTGGTTTAGATTACCTCATTTGCTCATGATTCTCCATTCAAGATTTTGGAATGTATGTGGGATTAATGGACGCTGCTAGGAGAGTTGAGAAGGATATGATGGAAGGTAGAGAAAGACGAAAGACTTTCAAGAAGGCTCGCTTCATCATAAACCCACACAGCAAGGCGAAGTCTCAAAGCCCTAATGTTATTTAGGGTACGCAGACTATGGGAAGCCATTTTAAATCACCCACCAATAGAGCTCAGGTTTGGACCACGAATGCACGTGGAGGTTTCGCTCTGAGACACAACACACAAGATAAGGGAGCAACTAGCAGTAAGGGTGGACCCAAACAATGTTTGATATGCAAAAAAATTGGGCATGTGTCGAGGAATTGTATGGGAAAAATTCCAAAGTAGATTTCATATGTTTTAATTGTGGACAACAAGGCCATCTCAAAAGGAATTGTCGACGAGCATATCAAGCGATGATATAAGTAGGAAATGTGGTAATGTGAAAACCTAGAAATGCGGGGAGTTTCAGCCAAGCACATAGAGGTTCAGCTAGAAATAATCAAGGACGAGGGGATAATAATGCTGGAAGGAAACAAACAAAAGGGAGAGTATTTGCGATGACCCGTTAAGATATGGTAGCAAAGTCGGATGTGGTCATTGGTAAACTTACAATTTCAAGAAAAGAAGCTTATGTTCTTATCAATCTAGGTTCAACATATTTATTTACATCTTGGGCATTTGCATCACACTTGGACAAATTATGCACTAGCCTAAACCATGTCATGACTATAATGACACCCTTAGGTAGTGGAGTAACGATTGAGAATGTTTATAAGGACTATGTAATTACCATCAATGATCGAAAATTGGTAGTTGACTTATTATCCTTCAGGATGCATGATTTTGTTCTCATCCTAGGTATGGATTGGTTATCAGCTTATTATGCAACCAATTGATCCACTATGTGCGGGCGGCAAAGTCAAAATTCCTTTATGACACGAGATTGCTGTTGGTAATGCTTTCCATTACAGTGGTGGGTCCCCCGATGTAGGC
Source organism: Aequorea victoria (assembly GCA_032361285.1). Lineage (NCBI taxonomy): Eukaryota > Metazoa > Cnidaria > Hydrozoa > Leptothecata > Aequoreidae > Aequorea > Aequorea victoria. The sequence continues at coordinate 11,705 of JAUTBS010082862.1, read as the reverse complement.
AGGATCAGCTAAAGCGGCTAACTCGTCAGATCGGCGGGACCACTCATAAGGGATAAGAAATTAGCATATTTTAGGAGGATGGTCGTAGATCATAAAGGATTTATACTGAGTGTGGCATCCCCCAACTATACTATATGACTTTAGTTCTTCCATTTCTTTTTTCTGAACCATTTTCTTTTTTTTATCCCTAGACTATTTCCATAACAAGGTTGTTTTTTGAATCGTGGGAGAACCTAAATTTTCCTTTAGTGTGGATCGAAGCATTACCCCAACGTGTTTAATCTTCGCTATTAAAGCGCGTAAGATGATAAGTAAGGGGTTTTAGGAGTATCTGACACATGTGGTGGATGTGGAAAAAGATACACCAGAGCTAGAAGATACTTATGTTGTACGTGAGTTTATTGATGTATTCCTAGAAGAATTATAGGGGTTATCGATTGTTAGGAAAATAAGATTTTCTATAAAATTGTTAACTTGTACAACACCCATCTCTATAGCTTCTTATAGAATGGCCCCTGCTAAGCTGAGAGAGTTGAAAGATCAACTACAAGACTTGGTCGATAAGGGATTCATTAGGCCAAGTGTATAACCTTGGGGTGCATTGGTGCTATTTGTTAAAAACAATGATGGGACCTTGCGGATGTGTATAGACTACTGTCATTTATATAAGGTCACAATACATAATAGGTATCCCTTACCTAGAATAGGTGATTGAATGGACCAATTGGAAGAAGCCAATGTGCTTTCAATGATAGACCTAAGGTTAGGGTACCATCAGCTGAATATAAAGGGGAGTGACATACCTAAGATGACTTTTTGCACGAGATACGATCACTATGAGTTCTTAGTGATGTCGTTTGGCTTGACTAACACTTCAGCGACATTCATGGATTTAACGAATCGAGTGTTTCAACCTTACCTTGACTCATTTGTGATTGTCTTTATTGATGATATTTTGGTATACTCACCGAGTATGGAAGAACACTAGCAGCATCTCAGAATCGTGTTACAAACGTTGCGGAAAAGGGAGTTATGTGCAAAACTAAGCAAGTGTGAGTTCTGGTTGAGTAGTATAGCTTTTTGGGTCATATTTTCTTGAGAAAAGGAATCTCAGTCGACCCCAAAAAAGTGGAAGTCGCAGTGGACTGTCCAATACCGACAAATGTTACAGAGATTCGAAGTTTCCTCAAATTAGTTGGCTATTATCATCGCTTTGTATAAGGATTCTTGAGTATAGCAGTGTCACTAACAAAGTTAACTCGAAAGGAGACCAAGTTTGAGTGGAATGAAGATTGCGAACGAAGCTTCTACGAATTGAAGAAAAGATTAACAACCGCACCAATCTTAACAATTCCTTTAGGAAATAGAGGTTTTGTGATCTATATTGATGTATCACACCAAAAGTTGGGTTATGTTCTCATGCAAGAAGAAAAAGTGATTGCTTACGCTTCAAGGCAAGTAAAGACTCATGAACGAAACTATCTGATACATGATCTCGAGTTTGCGGCTATTATATTTTCCTTGAAGATCTGGAAACATTACTTGTATGGAGAGACTACAGAGATCTACATAGATCATCAGAGCCTTAAGTATCTTTTTACTCAGAATGAGTTAAATTTACAACAACAGAGGTGGATGAATTTAATCAAAGACTGTGATTATACGATTAACTATCGCCTAGGAAAGAAAAATGTAGTCGTCAATGCTGTGAGCAGGAAGTCATCAAGAATCGTAGCTTGCATGCAGGAAGTACGACCAAATTGGCATCGAGAATTGGTGACTTTGGGAGTAGAACCATCAATGAAGACGAAGACAATCTTACTCGCGAATCCAACACTTAGACCACTGTTGGTAAATAAAATTTGAGAAGCTCTAAAGGTTGATCTGCAGTTAATGAAGCTTCAGGATGAAGTTATTAAAAAGGAAAATAAAGACTTTGTGGTTACGAAAGATGGAGTTTTGATGTAAGGGAAATGACTATGCATTCCTAACGATGCCGATCTGAAGAGGAAAATTCTTAAAAAGGTTCATAGTTCTATGTATAGAATGCATCTGGGCAACATGAAAATGTATTGAGACCTGCGTGAGCACCATTGGTGGAACGGGATGAAATGAGAGATTGTTGAATTCGTGAAAAGATGTTTAGTGTGCCAATAAATAAAGATAGAGCATCAGAAACTCACAGGACTGCTGCAACCACTACCCATACTATAATGGAAGTGGGATAATATCACGATGGACTTTTTATCTGGGTTACCTCACACTTAGAAGGGTCACAATTCCATTTGGGTCATCGTGGACCGATTAACCAAATCGGTCCATTTTTTATCTCTCAAAGTTTCTTTCACGCTTGACAAATTAGCTCAACTATATGTGGATGAGATTGTCCAACTCTACAAAGCACGTGTTTCAATAGTATCTGATAGAGATCTGAGATCTACTTCAAAGTTTTGGCTGAGCCTACAAAATGCAATGGAAACATCTCTGAAATTTAGCACGGCTTACCATCCACAAACAGACAGGCAGTTAGAGAGGACTATTCAGACTCTAGAAGATATGCTACGAGCATATGTGTTGGATTTTCAAGGAAGTTGGGACATGCACTTGCCGCTGATAGAGATTGCATATAACAATAGCTATCAGGCGACCATTGATATGAATCCGTACGAGGAACTTTATGGCAAATGATGTAGGACTCCAGTTTGTTTGGATGAAGTCATAGAATAAAAGCTTTTGGAATCAGAGTTAGTTTAGGAGACAATGGACAAGGTTAGAGTCATACGTGAATGAATGAAGATAGCACAAGATAGATAGAATAGCTATGCTTACAACCGAATGAGAGAGTTGACTTTTGAGATTGGTGATTTAATATTCCATTGAGTATTACCATGGAAAGGAGTAATTGTGTTCAAAAAGAAGTGTAAGTTAAGTCCGAGGTATATCGGACCGTACGAGATCCTAAAGCGAGTTGGTGAGACTACTTACTAGTTGGCACTACCTCCAGAGTTAGAGCAGCTTCATAACGTATTCTATATTTTGATGCTTTGGAAATATGTACCTGATCTAACCCACGTGTTGATGGCGCAACCAGTGGAACTGAGTAAAGATTTGACTTATGTGGAGGAACCAGTCCAGATTCTAGAACAAAAGGAGTAAATATTGTGCAATCGATCAATACCCATTGTCAAGGTGTTATAGAATAATCACCAAGTGAAGGAAGCTACATGGAAAAGGGAGGATATGCAAAAGAAGCATTCGCACCTTTTTACGCCTGGTACGTTAAATTTTGGGATGAAATTTCATTAAAAGGGAATGTTGTGACAACTCACTCTTTCACAATACTTTCATTGAACACTAAGTAATGAACAAAGGCTCTAGGCTACCCAAAGATCAAAAGATAAAACGTTTGAAACATGAAATAGATAAGCCTAAAGGGGTGGCTAAGATGAAAAAGTCTAAAAGACTTATAACAAGAAATTGGAAGTTCAAATTAAATTCTTCCAAAAGACTCAAAGGGTAGAACTAATTGGAATAGACTCAAGTAAAGCGTAAGATCACCTAAAGCACAAAACCTTAATTAAGAGATTGAGTAAAGGGTGAGGTTTAAGCCTGACTAATGAGGGCCTAATTTACTAATGAACCTAAGAACAAATTAAAGGCCCAAAAATCATAATCCATGAATGGGCCTAAATAAAGCCTAAGATCAATTAGGGCATAAAGGAGGAATTAATCAAGACTTTAGGCTAAAGTTTTTGGGAGCCCAATATATATAATTAAGCCCAATCCTATAATTAGAAGCCCAAAAATCAACGGTTAGCCCCAAAACAAAGGTTTGACCCAAGACGTTAAAATTGACCCAATAAATTAATTTGGGCCCAAAAACTAATTTATGTCTCTTTAAATTATAAAATAAAATACAATTATATATATACATAAATATAGTTGGCCTGCCCTTCCCTTGGAGGGAAGGGTGATGTGACAATTTTTTTCTCAAAAAGAAAAAGAAAATGAGGAGCAAACATGTAATTAAGAGATTGTACTTGATGTGATCATGTGCAACTCTTTGTCTCTAGTTTAAATGGTCAAACAAGGCCTTAGCAATCGTGGGCTCCAAGTATAGTTGATATACAACTAAGTTGTAAGTAACTCCATTCCATTCCAACCAAACTAATTGCTAACTAGAGTTGGTTTGGAAATAAATGAGGGACTTTTTGGTTATTTAGGCCTAAACCTCTTACCTATAAATAGAGACATATTCTCTAAGAAATTACTTTACAAACTCATTATCTTCACACACTTAGAGAATTTTGTACATAGAGGGGAGAGGAGAAAGGAGAAGAAGAGGAAAGAAAGAAGGAAGGAAGGAAGGGAAGGAAGAAAATAAAAGAAGAAGAAGGGAAGGAAGAAGAAGGAAAGGGAAAGCAAAAGTTAAATCCCTAATCTTCAACCAAGAACCATCAAGTAAGAATCTTATAAAAACTCTCATAGTCAACCATGATATCTCACACTCCTCGCCTCTCTTCAAACTAAAAAGAGTTTAAGTCATGAAACGACATCCATGCATGAACACTAATCTAAAAGAAGAAAGACTTTCTTGATTAGTAATCTTGGGTGGGTTAGGCTTTGAGAACTATGTAGAACTTGAGGCTAATGATTAATATAGTATGTAAAATAACCATATGTTGAGTTGAAATAGTGCTTGCATGTGTAAAGAGGGAAGGAAGGTGATAAAAGTAAAAGACTCATTGGTTTAGTGCAAAATAGTGCCTAGTTGGCTTATCTAGGTATTTTCGTGTAGACCAGACATTAGTAAAATTAAAATCTATTTTTGGTAGATCTATTTAAACATGTCCTTAGTATGTATGATTCTTTATTGGACCCAAAAATGAATTTTAGAACCCCCTATACCATTTTTGAACATTCTTCGTTTATATAGCAATAAAATAGTCACTTTGGAGAATTGTAGTAAATTTCAAAAAAGATCCCTTGAGATGATACATATATGGAAAGAAGTTTTCATGGATATAGTTTCACCCAAAATTTATAAATCTCAGTTTGGATGGACAGATTTCAAGAAAACTAAGTTTTCCTAAATAGGTCTGTTTTTGGATAGTCTATACCCTACTATTGTTAGCCCTACCTCTGATGAATTTGAGGCATAACTTTCTTCATGAAAAAACTTAGATAACATCCTAATTTAGCTATCTAAAAATTTGCAGAATTTTTCATGCATTCTTAGTATTTTTAAATAAATTTATAAAGGGTGGAACATATTCTTGAAATCTTGATAATAAGGATTTATGAAGCCTTTATGTAAGTCTAACTACTTAAACCTAAGTTAGAGACTTTGAGAACCATGAGGTCACCTAGAGTGGTTAAAAGGGTACTGTTTAAAAGAAAAGTACCTCACTTGCATACTATCACAAGCATGCATGAGCCACTTTGGTTTACAAAGTTAAGATTTTGTCGTGTTCATGTGCTAGGTGGTGTGGGAACCAGAGATTCGAGAGTGAACCGGAAGGAGTAGCTCAAGGGTGAACACTTTTGAGGCGGGTTCTTTCTATCACTAGATTAGTATTATAAATGTGTGAATGGTTAAATTCTTTGTGATTCTATGCTATAATCTATTTTGAAAATGAATGGTGATTTTACCTTGTGAAGGAAAACTTGTCTTGTGAACTCAATATTTTATGAAACGATCTATTAACATGTTTTGAAACTTGAATGAAAGTTTGGATGATCTATGAACATGTTTTGTGAACTCGAGATATTTTTATGATAGCCTTGATATGTGCATGGTGAGTGCAATGTTGTGGATATACCGCGCGCCCGATAGTTTGTGCGTATATGCAACAATATTATGTGAGGAATATATCACACACCCGATAATATCTAAGTATATGTCCTAGTATAATGATATACTATGAGTGTAGCTCTACCACTAAGGATTGTTAAGTGGTCTGAAGAATAATCTTTAGCCCTGTCCACTGAGTAGGCGGGACATTTGAGTACGCAGTACTGCAACAACTCTTGGTTGGGAGGTGAATACAACTCTTGACTATGAAAAATAGTTTGATTGATGAACATGATGGAATCTTGGAATTTAATTCTACGTAAAGACAAATGATGCTTGGAAAAATCCTCTCTTAAAAGTTGATTTATGTAAAGTTGAGAACTTGGGATATGTTGTATTAAAAGCTATCTTTGTGAAATGATATCTTGTTTTAGAAATTCATGAACTATTTTTCTTTCCATTGTGAAATTTATAATGCTATTGGTAGTGTTTGGTGAGCATATGGTTATTTAGCTCACCTCACACAGATTGATTTTTGTCAAATTTTGTGTTGCGAGCTGGGTCCGGTTTGGTCCACTATGATCATAGGGCTAAGGAAGAAGTTATTGGGAAGCTAAGGTTTAGGATTGTAATCCCTTTTTGTTCTCCCTTGGCATGTAATGTTATTATGATGACGTAGTTGAGGCCATCGAGCCCTTTTATTTCCTTTCAGTTAGTGTTTATAATTAACAAGTGGGCCATTATATGAGGTTGCAATCGGAATGAATGAAGTCATATAGGCTTATGTTATAATAATGAGATTATGATGGATGCATGTTAACCTTTCCTCAGGTCCCGTGCTGGGTTCTCAGGGCGAGGCTTGACAACTAGCCTTCTTCTCCCCCTTCTTTGAGGCCTAGAGCCATTTTCCTTTTTTTGCCCAGATCAGTGACCGTTGATAACTGCGGAGCTAATTTCCTTTGGCCCAGAGCTATCTTTCTTATCATTTGCAGGATAAGGTCCCATGGCCCGTGTTTGCTTCTTCAAGAAAGATATGTATTCCTATCACTTTCATTGCCCTGTTGAACTATGCCGGTCTGATTCCTCATAAATTGGGTACGTAGGCCACTCGAGTGCCATCTTGGGTGAGACCACACACATCCTTGTTTTGTCATTTGCTTTTGTTTTGGCTTAAGACTTATGTCCTCGGCCAAATAGACTTGTCTATTTTTGTTTTAACATACGCTTTTATGCATACATTGCTATTCGAGCTTCGTCAAAGAAAGACATCTATAGACACCCCATTTTGACTGGACATAAGTCCTAAATGGTCGTGTGCTCCTTCTAGTGATGAATGGGAAAGCTGAGGACAAAAGAAAACACCATAAAATCTCTTTTGAGCCTAGATCGTTCCTTCAAAATACCCTAAAGCCTCTTTTGAACTTAGCCTTTCCTTCAAGAATACTCAAAACCCAAGACTGAAAGCCAAAGGATGGTTTAAACATGCGGATGTAACAAATTGTATGTAGGCCTCTATTTTAAATCGAAAATAATGATGGACACAGGTTTTTTCCTGCGGTCGTCACTATTGAGCACCAATAGTGATGGACGCTACAATATACATGCAATTGTACTCTTATTCTTGTAGTAACGAGTCATACTCCTTGATGCGTGATCTTCCCGATCTGATTTGATTTACTTTCTGGGATGAGCGTCTGCATATCATGAATCTTCTGCCCATACCCCTTTTCTGAACCCTAGAATGAGTGAAACTCTAAAGTCTCACTCACTCTATAAACAGGAGTCCTCCCCTCCTTATTTTGGATCAATTTTCAAGCTCTCAAGCCTCCTCAAACCTCTGTCTCCATCCACGCTCGATTCCTAAAGCTTACCCAAAGTATTGAGGAAGGAGATAGGCCCGGAGTCACTCTTTCAATGGTTAAAGCACGCGTCAAGGGTATTTTTTATATATTATAGTCATTATTTCTTTTTATTCTAAGTTCTTATTTCCGTTCACTGGAAAGACGGTGACGATTGTTGCTTCTGTAGCTATGGTCGTCAGTTTGTACATAAAGAAAGGCGGTATGATTTGTAGTTACGGTCGTTTCTTTTGTTTGTATTCAGTATATTCTCATGTGCATGACTAGTTTCTGTTCATAATTTTTCTATGTCATTTTTAGTTTATCATATGCTTGAGAGTCCTTTTCATCCAAAATAGTGTCATTGTACATGAGACAGAGTCACGGTCGTCACTTATATAGCAACGGTCGTGGCTTTAAATAAACTCTAGTGGCGGCTGTTATTATTTTGTTGCGATCGTTGGTTTATGCTCATATAAGTTGCGACCATTACTTGTTGCATGTGGTCGTAACTTGACTGTTAGTCTTTTAGCTAAGAAGTGATCTAATTTCTTCTATTTTATGTGTTGTATGTTAGTCTTCTTATTTTTTTGCCTCTACTTGTTTACATTCTGTCATAACTGCATAATGGATAATTAAAATGTCTATGTTTAACAAAAACCAATATATTTGAAAATGTCTTGAAACCCCAACTTCAGCTTTTTGAGTAAAGGCCAACCATTTGGTTAGGCGAAAGAGTGTGCCTAATCCCTTCCTCTTTCATACCTCAGCTCTCGGACCTTGAATCTCAAAAATCTTTTTTAGAGTTTTTCGGTTCCCTTTTAAAAATTGGGTGACGATTCCTTTTTGTTTAGGTCGTAGGATTATCGGATCTTACTTTTACTACAAATCAATTTTTTCTATAAAACAAACCTTGAGAAATGCATACCTACACCGGGCTTGCGCGCCGGGGGATGTTAACCACTGGGAGTGATAGCAGTTGGATCAACAAAAGATGGAGAAGAAGAAGCAGAGAGAAGTTGATTCGAGCCAATCGACGGTTCAGGCTGGGGATCGAGTTCCACCGCCACCTTCTCGCTTGGGTGCAATGGTTGAACAACCCCTTTGTCCTTCAGAAGGACCTTTGGCTTCTTGTCCACCAAGGGCTCCGCCTCCCTAGTTGGTCGGGCTCGTTTCTTCGACACAACAGACTTCTCCAATCTCTTTGACATTCTTTCACAAAAATAACACAACAAATGTTAAAGTTATATTAACAGAGTACACAAGAAGAAAAATAGTAAATAAAAAGGAATGTAAAGGATTATCACTAGTAACTACGGGAGCTAGGACCTTAGTTTTTAGGGAGTCACTAGATGCCTGAAAGATCTGGAAGGATGGTACCTAACAACTTTAACTCGAGCTTTAACTTTGTTATCAACATGTGGCTTGGATGATACATCCTCAGCTCGGGGTTTTCCCCATCGGATTCTGATACTAGGGGTGTGGGGGCCGACTACCTCCTAAGGTTGAAACTCCCACCTTTCACCCAAGATAAAGAGTAGTCTCTCCTTCTAGTGCTTATTGGAGGTGGGACATCTGGGAATTAGGACTCGGTATTTTGACCGAGCTTGGAAAAGATACCACCCAAAATTGTTTTTCCTTGGGATGGTAGCAGTGCAAAAACTCTTCTACGGTTAGGTGGACCTGAACATGAGAGACTTCATTCAAAGGATAATAGCACCAAGGATAATTCTCTAGGCACTCAGCATCAACTGGCCAGAGGAAAGACTTAGAAAATCTAAAAGCTCCCTAATAATCCTAGGAAATGGGAGTCTAAGGACGACATGGAAAGTGTGTTCTTACAAACACAACTCACCTACATAAGGCGAGCAAGCCCTGTCGATATCAAGAGGGACTCTCAACCAAACAGAATAAGGAATAAAGAAATTTTCCCTGAGGCATTCCAAATCAGAAGCCTAAGATATTGAGGGGATTAGATTAGTAGCATAATCTTGGTTATCATCATCGAAGAGTTAGGCCATTGATCTCGAGGCCTCTTCCCCATCATCAGGGAAAAGACCTCAAACATAGATGAGAGGAACCACAAATCGAGATGGTCCTATCCAAATTGGAGCACCCTATATCAGTAGATAGGATCTCCTGGGGAAACTCTATAGTACTTTTCCTCCAAATAAGGAGAAACAACTGAAAACCGTCAAAGGTTTTGTGGACAATGTGTTCGAAGGATGGACAGCCAAAAATAAATAGATCAATCGGGTGTAGACACCCCTGACAAGGCATGATGCATTGACCCATTAGTTAGTTCTTCCCAATGATGAGAATTTTGTTAAGAATGATAATAACTTTCGACAAGAATAAATCGATATGGGAGGTGCTTAAAGCAAAGTTTTTATCCAAACTTTCCCATTTCCGATGATTTTTGACACAATTCTTCCAGAAACTGTCATCCAATCTATTGAACCTTATTTTCAAGAAAAATAACTTCAAAACATATGTTTTAACTCTTTAGTTTAAGTTTCCAAAGTCAGGGTTGGCATTCTTCATTTCCCGGCCAAGACCCCCTTCCATTTCGGACGATTTTTGACATATTTTCTTCGAAAGTCGTCTACTCATCCCTCGGGTCTTGTTTTCAATAAAAATACACTCAAAACCTATATTTTAAACCCCCTAGTTCAAGATTCAAAAATTTGAGCGAACCTTTTTTTCTTTTCGGGACGCCCCTAGACTCCGTTCTAATCGTTTTTCAACGAAACTTCTTCAAAAGATGTTTTTACCCTCCATAGAACCATGTTTCCTATCAAACTGAAACTTTAAAAATGTGTTTTTAATCATTCATTTTATGTATTGAAGGTTGTATGATCCTTCTCCACTTCCCGGATGTTCAAACTCCTTCAAAAGATCGAAATGGCCTCCCAAAAACCCCCATGGCCGGACTGACCCTCGGGGCCCGAGCCAGGAGGGCCATCCAAGCCCCCATGGATGGACTGGCATGTTGACAAAGGAATGACCCTAGAGAGTGGGTGAATAGGGTCTTTAAATAAATTTGTATTTTAAAAATTATTTAAAATAATTAATAACTAGCAACCTGAATATGCACGTGAATATACAATAACAAGATATGAGATAGAGGGAGTTAGAGATAGACACCGCAGATTTATAGTGGTTCGGCTATCCAAGCCTACGTCCACTCCTCAAGCACCTCTTGAGAATTTCTCCACTATGGCAAAACACTTGCGGGTGTGCTCCAAACCTTTTTACAAAGATTCACACAGCTGCGTTTCGAAGCTTATAAGCTTCTAGCACTTGTGATCTTCCCTTTGTGTGTTATACCATACACAAAGATCAGTAGCAGGTGATTCACCTCTACTTATACAGATTTATTTGTAAAGAGTTTTGATGCAAGAACATCAAAATAAAATGAACTCTCTCACTAGAGTAGATATTACAAAAAGCTCTTTAGAAGAAAGACCATGAAGATGATGAATAGTAACTGCTGGATTTCTTCTGGATCAAAGATGAGAAGGTCTTCTTCTGATCTTGAATGAGTGATACAAGATCTTGTAAGAGTAATTCTGGATCTCTCATTTGTGCTTCTGATCTCTTCTGGAGAATGTGATTCATGAATATATATTCTGATCAGAATAATTGATGGATTTCTCTCTCTAGATATTTTTGTATAAGATCTTGACTTCTTGGTTTGTGGTGTTCTCTGGATTATTCAGAGATCATCATATTTTATAGGCACTAGCTCTCAATCTTTGCATTTAATGATACAGATCTTTGAGGAGTGTTTGCAATAAATGTCTTTCTTACTTTTGGTCTCAGAATTTAAATTTTAAATTTAATACGCCATAAATCAAATCTTTTTTTCACTATAGAGAAAATCTTGTAATAAATTCCTTTTGTTCTTTTGTACTATTTGTCAAAGATTTGAGGCATCTTATTGGGATTGCTAAGAAAATAAATCCCTACAAATGCTCCTGAATTAATGTAGATGTTGAAGATCACGTTCTGACATTTAATGCTCTAAGATAAAAATATTTTTCTCCATTAAAATACTATTTTTTTGCTTC
>JAUTBS010082751.1:0-13128 GCA_032361285.1 Aequorea victoria | reverse complement strand
AACTTTCTTGTTCAAACTTTATTTGAACTCTTTTATTCCTTTCATCATTTTAGATTTATCCTATTTTATTCTCCATGACTTCATCCCTTTATTTTCTAGGGTTGAACGTTATCTCCCGAGGCGTAACGTCTTTATTCTAAGTCTTCGTACTTAACGTTTGTATTGTGAAAAGTGAGGCGTCACAAAACCCCTCTTTGAAGAAAGGCTTTTGGGGTGTAAGCTCCCGCCAGTGGATACTCCAAAATATCCACATTCTCCATCAACTAGATCTGAGAGAAAATACAGAAAAATGAGAGTTGAGTGGAAAAATGGAGAGATGTACAAAAGGAGAGTTGAGTGAAAAAATTCAGAAGTATGAGAAAAAAGAGAGCCTGAGCGGAAAAATTGAGAGAAAAATGTAAAAAAAGAGAGTTTTGAAAGATACCTGTAGAAGTAGGGGACTGCCCGCGAAATCAAGAGGCACCGGATTGTACAGCATCAAAACTGATCAGTGTCTCTACCAAGACCAGTGGTACAAAGTTCTTTCCCTCCTTTATCTGGGAAGCTACATGTACTAAGGTAGTGCTGATGTCATTATCTCCTGTGGAGAGAAGAAATTGAGCAAGGAAGTAGATGCATAGGGCTTAGCGACACCGAGACTGCAGAGTAAAATTAGAAAGAGAGTCGGCAGGACGGAAATAGCTCACCAAGCAGGATGTATCAAGAATCCCACCATGCAGAATAAGAGAAGCCTCATTACTGCTCAACCCACATAAATCCCGCAAGAGTTTCTTCGGACTCACCGATGACGAAGGAATCAAAACATCTACTCGGGAGAAAAGATGCAGTATAGCTTCGAACTCTTCGATGGTCGGACAGAGCTCCTCGGCTCCTCGCCAGAAAGTATGAGCCACCGGATCCCACAGTTGAGTGGATGCCTTTAGAAAATCCCAATCCATCCTTATAGATCTCAAATGGAAAAGAGCATTCAAACCAAAATTTATGAAATTGGTTTGCTCGATTTGGGTAAAATCGTCGGTCCAGTAAGACTGAGGATTTTGGGTGGAGGAAGCCATGTTACATAATCCAGAATAGTTGTTTAGAAGGAGGCTGGACTCCCTTTTATAGAAATCTGGGGGAACAGAATCTGGTCTCAAATCGGTCACACCTGGCGTGCACCACCTCCTCATAGCGCACGCCACCTTGAGCTGCGTGCACCATGTCATTCTTACGTGGCGTGGCGCCACCTTTGTTAAAATGTTGAAAGAAAGTAGTTTTGTTTTTTCCTACTTTATGTCTATGCCTGTCATTACTGACGCTTAATATCTAAGGGTGTTGGCGTAACCAATTCGGTCTATGCCTCCTAGCATACGTGAATATGTATTCGTATAAATATAAAAATACAACGCAAATCCCGAAAAGGAGCTATGAAAAAAGAAGAGAAAACTAAGAAATAAACTCTTATAAATAAATCTCACCCTTGTAAATATCTTTTGTGAATAGTTTCTTTGTTTCTAAACCCTGTATATAGCTCATCCTGTACATTTTCCATGTACATAAATCCTGTAAATAGCGCCCTGTGCACAATCCTATAAGTCCTGCAAATGGGATCCTATACATAACTTGTACATCTATAAATATGATCCTGTGTACATACATCATCCATATGTATAAACAGCTATGCGAATAAAAGGCAATCCATCCATCTATAAATAAATAAAAATATACATACAAAGAAGAAAGAGAAAAGATAAAAAAAATAATAATAAATTATCCAACTAGGCACGAAGGCCTATCCCAAATAAAAATAATAATAATAAAGTATGTGCGAAAAAGAAAAGTGTATCTCAGGGGGTGCAACAAATATAAGAGAAGGAGAGGGATCCTAGTCCCGATGATGACGGGTGCGGCGTGATGGCTCCGAGATGGGGAAGGCAGGTGTAGTGGCATCCTCCACGTCCACGTCATCATCGCTGTATGTCCGACACTCCCTGCACTCTAGTCCGCAGAGCAGACCACTAGGAGGCTGCAGATGGACTGGCAGCTACTGGATGAGCCATAGGAGAGGACGAGGATGTCGCATGCACCGAGGTACGGCTGGCGGAGGAGGGCTGTCAAAAAAAAGAGAAAAAAGGAAAAGAATAAGTACAAAAAGAATATATATAAGTGTACAATATAAAAAAGAAGAAGAAAAAGGGGCCTACGAGCCATTAAGAGAAGAATACTCACTAGCCGAGGAGGAAAGTAGGGGCACCGGGGGATGGGATGTATGTGAGCATCCAGCAGCATCTGGGTCTGCTGCCTCGCCAGAACCATCAGACCAGAGCAAAATCTGAGGAAGCTCTCCATGTAAGCTCGGGAAACTTGGAAGATCTGAAACAGAAACAAAAAACCAATAAAAGAACATGTTAGACGGACTAACATATCTGGTTAAGAAAATGAGAGACACCAAACCAAAAGTAAAGGAATACATGCTCATCCCCCATCAGACGCAGCTCTGGTACCTTGGGGACATGAATAGGGACAACGTATGGAAGCCCGTGAGGTTAGGCCACCACCTCCCGAGGTACCAGAGGTAGGGAGGCCTCACCACCAGCAACAGTGCCTCAGGCGGTTTGAGTGGACCCACCACCACCACAGCGAGCATGAGGAGGACGAACACCCGCTATAAGAGGAACATGAGACGTCGAGGGTTGTCCGACCTGCGAATCTACACGCTGGACAACCATCGGACGCATCAGACGGTCATGTGTAAAGATAGTGTAATCCCCTAGGCTAGGAAATCCCCAGCCAGGAGGCCATACAATGCCTCAGGAATGTCCTCCGATGACATGGTCTACGTCGACCTCATACTACGTGGAGGAGGCTGAGGGACCCGGAAGTAGCCCAATCCCAGCGACTGGCGGACCACTTTCTCGCCCATATACCACTCCTGATGGAAAGGGCCCTCCAGCAGGATCCTCCTCTGATGAGCCCAGTGGCTCCTCATCAGATCCTCCCTGGCTCTGTCCTCCATGCCCTCTCATAGATGTCAGCTCACCTGCAAAATAATTCAAAACAACTCGGCATTGGATACATACAAGAATCGTCATGGAAATAAAATCTAACAAAAAAAAGTGAAACAAGACATACCTGTGCTAGGGACAGGCGATCCAGTGTGAGGCGGTAGGTGTTAAGGTCCTTCCAATCCTCCTTCTTCCCCCGCGTGCTCCGGACCCACGGAGCTGCTCTTAGGATGATATGGGGATCCGAGTGGGTGTTCTCTAGGTGTGCTACACCCAGGAACTCGTAGGCCCACAATTGTAAATAAATAAACAAGAAAAAAAGGGGCAAAGAAGAAAGAGGAAAATACAGAAAAGACAACAAAAATAGAATAAGTTGGACAAAGTAAATAAGTGATACGTGCAAATTGAAATGAACGGACAAGGAATGAAATGAAGATCGTACCTCGATGATCCGCCAGTACTCGATCACAGAGCTCTTCTTGGTCCGATAGGCGGACCGCAGACCAGTGTAGATCGTCGCCAGCGCTGCTCCTCCCTAGTCGAAGGACGTAATCCGGTCAAAATCGTGCACAGCTCCTAGAAAGTACAGATGAACGATGTTGTTCCTGTTTGAAAATAGGCACGCACCGATCATGTGGACCAAGAATGCACGAGAAACCCACTCAAAGTGGCAGGGCTCAGTGCATACAAACGTTAGGTATCTCTCTATGAGCCAGGCATACCAGATACGCCCCTGGTCGATGCGCGGTGGGACCTCGCCCAGCCAATGAATAAGTGCTTCCGGGCACCTTCCAGTAGTGGTGTCAAGGGGGATCGGCTCACCCCTTACCCTGATCCCCGTGATCATGGCAAAATCCAACGGAGTCAGGGTGACCTTGAAGGACGGGAAGTGGAAGGTGTTGGTGGTATCCCACCACCTCTCCACTAAAGCCGTCAAGAGTACTCTATCATTATGAGTACTCGTGAGGCAGGGAATGAATCGGCCGAACCCGGATCTGTCCACAAGCACCCGAATCTCTAGGGGGAGAGCCAGTACAACTCAAGGATCAGGGCGGAACCCTCGAATCCGCATAGATAGTCGGTGGTCTGTAAAAAAAGGAAAAAAAAAGAGAGAAGAACAACACAAAAAAATGGTCAAATAATGTAAACTAAAAAGAAAAGGAAAAGAGAGCGCGTAATCTGATTAAGAAAATAAAAAATTTCTCATGTTAAGAAACAGGAAGCGCGACTTAATTTGAGAAGCAAAAGAAAAAAATCAATAAACCTAAAAAAGCGTGTAAATGTTTTTTCTAGTGACCAAAAGATGAAAATTCTGTCTTAGAAAGCGTAAAAAATGCAGCCTAAGTCAGCCAAAATAAAAAATTCAATAAGTTTAGAAAAATGTGAAAATGCTATCCCAAACAAACTAAAATGAAAAGTTTTTCTAGAAAAATGTGTAAACATTTGTCCATGGACAACCAAAAATATAAGATCAACAAACCCTTAGAAAAATGTGCAAACGTTAATCCAAGGACAAAATCCTAATAATAATTCCCTAGAAAAACGCAAAATGTTTATTTGGGGACAAAGCCACCAAATCCCATCTCGGGAAACAGGTAGCACAACCTAAGTTGGTCAGGTAAGAGCACCCCTATTTTACTCAGGAAATGTGGAACGCAACTTATGATGATCGGAGCCTTGTAACTTATACATCATGAGCGGGAGCGTGAAACGTGACTTGTTTCGAGTAGGAAAAAGGGAAGCCTGCCTACCTTGAGAAATATTGCTATGTAACTCATGGGTAAATTAACAACCACCCCTAGAAAAATGTAAAAACGTTCTTCTAGAGACAAAACAAAACTAAATATGACAAAATTTCCTGGATAAATGTAAAAATGTTAATCTAGGGACAATAAAAATAAGTCAATTGATTCTCTCAGGAATACGTACGACTCAACCTAGAATTGGTCGGGATCAACTATTCCAGCCAGATTGGGGCACATTCGGATAAGTCGTGTAAGTCGTTGAGCGCTGGGCCCAATGTGTAACCTAATTCGGGCAGACCGAAGGGAAGCCCTGCCCCTCTCGAGAAATATTTTTACGTAACCCAAGTTGGAATTAATTAAAAATAACTAAAATAACTAAAATAAAAAAAATTCCTCTAGAAAAGCGTGTAAATGTTAATCTAAGGACAAACAGTATTAGTTCCCTCTCGGGAAGCGTGCAACACAACCTAGAGTGGTTGGGACGATGGAAAGCCTACCTATCCTGAAAAGTGCAAGAAGTAACCTAAGTTGGTCGGGACGATGGAAAGCCTACCCAATTTGGATTGCATTAATACGCAACCCAAGTTTGAATTGGTGGAAACCAAAATAAAAAATTCTCCTAGAAAAGCATGTAAACGCTAAACTAGGGACAAACAGTATAGTTCACTCTTAGGAAGCGTGCAACATAACCTAGGATGGTCGAGACGATGGAAAGCCTACCCATCTCGGGAAGTGCGAGATGTAACCTAAGTTGGTCGAGATGATGGAAAGCCTACCCAACTCGGAGTGTATTGATACGTAACCCAAATTGGAATTGGTCAAAACCAAAATAAATAAATTCCTCTAGAAAAATGTGCAAACGTTTGCCTAGGAACAAATAAAATTCCATCTCGAGAAATATTAACCCAGAATTTGAATGGAAAAAGACAAAAACAAAATTCCATCAAAAAATGTGCAAACGTTAATCTCGGGACAAAAATAAAAAAATCCTTCACCACGGGATGCATTGGCATGCAACCCAACGGCAAAAAACCAAAAAAACATACAAAACATGAAAAGAAAGAAAATACGGGGTTCATCCTAAGCATGAAATGTTTTCTAAGTTCAAATCTGTCTTAAATTTTTAAGGGTTCATGTTATTTAGTGTTTATTCCTTGAAAACATCCATCCAAACGCTTTGGGCCTACCCTGTGCATACATCTAAGTCCAAATTCTTTTTTAAGTTTTTGGA
Source organism: Aequorea victoria (assembly GCA_032361285.1). Classification (NCBI taxonomy): domain Eukaryota; kingdom Metazoa; phylum Cnidaria; class Hydrozoa; order Leptothecata; family Aequoreidae; genus Aequorea; species Aequorea victoria. The sequence continues at coordinate 7,168 of JAUTBS010082751.1, read as the reverse complement.
TATCTTTTGGGTTTAATGGAAAATGCGCAACCCTTCACCTACCTGGCGCGGTGTGACTCAAATGTGCCGCGGCCGTACTTAAATGAGTCACTTCCCTCCTCCCCACCTAGCGTCGCGCCTCTTCACAGTCCTCCACACAACACCGCTCCATGTCCCAACTAACTTAGCGCCGCGCCATGTGGCGCTTCCCCACGCAACACCGCGCCAGGTGGTGCCCCACACGCTCTGTACACGTAGCGCCACGCCACGTGTCCTCTTTCTATTTATCACTCCTTTTGATTTCAAAATTCAAAATTCCATATTCAGAGTCTGTCTATGATATCCTTAGAAACTCTTAGGAATCCTTCTCGATCATTTTGTCTTTTTGCGTGCTAAGCTTCATCTTCCATACCCCAGGTTTCCAAAAAGGGTCCGTCTCACGACCTTAAACTGTGTGATTTGGGTCCGTCTAACGACCTAAAATTGGGAGCTTTTGGATCTGTTCCATGATCCAGAATCGAATAAATCGGTCTATCTCATGACCTTAAACTGAGTACCTTTGATCTTGCGCAAATCCAAACAATACGCTCGTAGTCCGGCACGACTATAAACTGATTGCTCACAGTTCGACATGACTATAAACTGATTGCTCGCAGTCCGGCACAACTATAAACTGATTGCTTGCAGTCCGGCACGACTATAAACTATTGCTTACAGTCCGACATGACTATAAAAGGATGTTTTGTTTTGTTTATTTTTCTTTCTCTGTTTTGTTTTGTTTTGCCTGATGAACGGTTTAATCAAAAGAGAATGTTTATGATTCTTTGACATTCACTTATCCACGCTTTGCGATGAGAGCTTTGCCAAAGAGGGACAACTATAGACACTCCGTTTTTGACTAAACCAAACATCGACCAATTTTCGCTCGGCCTTCCAATGATGAAATGTATATCAGTCACGCTGAAAGAACTTCCGCATGAGTCTGAGAGTCCAAAGAGTACTTCCAAAGAAATCCAAAACACCCCGATACAACCCGAAACACCCAAAAATACTAAAAACACCCCTCAGTGCCACGACCCAGCGCGGTGCCACCTCTAAGTGGCGCACGCCCCTTCCTTTCAAAATATCTCACTTCACCTAAAAACTCAATTAATAGCATCGCGCCATATTCTTTTCAAACCCCTAGCCAAACCATATCAGAACCTCTAAACCGACTTCAACCCAACGTGGCGCCACCTCAAAGTGGAGCACGCCCCCTCTCACATGGCGCACTCCACTTAAGAGGAGACTTTGGCATAAAGTCAGCTCCTCGCCCGAAATTTCTATAAATAGGACCCTCCCCCAAGCCAAATAAGAGAGTTCCTAGAGCGTCAAATTTCTGCAGAATTCACTACAAATCAGAACATAACTCGAACCCTTGCCCAACTAACTAAACTAAACTAAGCTTAAGCTAATCCCGAAACTTCACTTCAAACTACCTACTTCAGAAACCTTTGCTTTGAGGAAGGACTTGGAAGGCTCGAAGATCGTGTGGAGGACTCCCCAGAGACGTGCTGTATGTGAGGAAAGGCTACGAAAGTTGCTTGAAGTCTAGTTCGAGAAAGTACTTGGAAAGCTTGAAGACCGCGCGGAGGCCGTGGATATTGCTTGAAACTTCACTAGCTCACAAGATATACGGTAGGTCCCCCTCTTCTAATCATTTTTTATCTTTTTCCCCAAACTTATTTCTAATCGGTAAAAAAGGGAGAAGAGGCCGTTGACCTCATTCTCCTGGGTTTTCTTTCTCTTTATTTCTTATTTTTATTGTCTAAGCATGTTTTCAATACTAGAATTGCATATTAGGTTGTTTTCTATCTTCTAGTTTTTTATTCAATTTTTAGAACCGTATGTAAATCATCTTTTCTTCTCTTATAAAAACTCACATGCACTCAAGCACACTATCTTCCCAAAAATAGTAGCTTCTTTGGGACCTCCCGGTGTCGAGCCCACTAATCAATAGTGGTGCGCGCCATCTCTCGGGGCCCCACAGTGGCGCACGCCATGTCCCAGTGGCGGGCGCTAAGTCATGAGGTGGCGGATGCCACATTTGTTTTGAGATAAGTAGCTTCCAGTAGCCTCTCTGTTGATATATTTTGTATGTTTTCAGTCTGTTATGTTCTCTGTTAAAATACGTTATGTTCTGTGTTTCTTTTCTTTATTTCTTTCTGTCATAAAAACATTTACACACAACATACTATTTTCCAAGAATAGTAGCCCCTTTCGGGCCTTTAAATGACGAGCTCACTGATCCATAGTGATGCGCGCCATCTGTAGAGGACCCCAAAATGGCACACGCCCACAAAAGGTGGCACACGCCCACAAAAGGTGGCACACGCCGCCTCTGTTAAAAAGTAGTGGCATTCTAGTAGCATTTTTTGTATTTTTATACTTTAACAGTATGTCTTATATGCATGCCTGCACTGTTATGCTGCCATCTCCCCTTTTGACATGCCTTAAGTGTGAGTAGGCATAGAAAGCCTTAGTTCTAGGTTAGGTTTTAATTTTTTGTTTTCTTTTGTAATGTTCTCTCTTCAACCCCTTTCTGTATGTGTTACTTTTGATAAATTTAAGATAAGAACAAACGGAACGGTTAATTAGAGGCCGATCTTTGGATCGGGCGAGAGGGGTGCCTAACACCTTCTCCTTTCGTATCCTAGCTCATGAACCATTTACTCTGGCAAGGACGGACTAGTTTGCCTTGAAAGTTTTGATTTCTTAGTTTATCCTAAAACCAAGTGGCGACTCCAAAAATTACGCGGTCTTCAACACAGATGCACATTTGAGGGAAAACCCCTCTTTCCTTTCTCTCCTCATGGTTTGTTCTGCATACACTCTTAATTAGAGTGAGGGACGGAGGAGAGATAGACAGGAAGAGATAGAGAGGACGGGATCCCTACAGCGACATGGCCGAGCATGAAAAAAATGACGGCCTAGATGGCTTTGGCCGTTCTTTACAGTTCTTTGCCGGGGTAAGATGCATTCCCATTCTCCTTGTGTTTACCTTTCTGTTTATACTTAATGTGTATTAAATAAACAACTACTATTGACCTGACCTGATCTAGGGAATACAATGTGTTCATTCCCTCACCGACAAGTATGACCGCCCCTAGACTACTGAGGGGAGAGTGGCGCGTGACTTTGATGCCGAAAACAAGGCTCAGTAGGAGGCTGAGATAGCGCTCGAGGCTAAGAAAGCCCAGACCAATACCCTGGAGGCTGAGAAAGCTCCACTCGTCCTTCAGGTGGAAGGGCTCCAGGCTAAGGTGTTTGCCTCAGCTGCCGAGAACCAGGAGTTGAAGGCAAAGCTTGAGGAGGTCGAGAAACAGCTGGAGGTCAACCGACATGCCCAAGATGAAATTAAAGCTGCTCGTAAAGAGCGTGACGATGAAATGTGGGATGTCGAATGGAATGAGGCCCTGCAGCCCAACTTGGCCGAGGTGCTAAAGATCAAGTCTTAGGTCCTGTACTCGGGATACAAGACTACCCTCTCAAAGGCCGAGGTCCCATTGGAGTCCTCCCTTTGGACTGCAACTCTGGAGGACCCGTACGCTAGTCTGCCCATCCCTCCGGTCGAGCTAACACCGTTAGAGCCCCCTGCTGATGCCGAAGCCAAAGCTGTTGGTTTTGAGCTGACCACCAAGGGGAATCACGCCAATGTAATCGAGTTGTGATTCCCTATTTTTTTTTGTTTTTATCTCAGCGTTGGTCTATGTCAGTTTGTAAAGACCGACGTCTTCTCCTGTAAGCCTTCGGGCCCCTTTTTCAATGCAACATTTATCTTCATATGCCTTGCACTTTTCTTTCATATATCTTGTACTTTTCACATCGTCATCGTCTTTTCTGAATGTTTGAACTTGCAGTTTTTCTCTAGTTCAACTGTGAGGCCGAAATAACTTCAAAAGTTATACAAAACTCCTGTGGACAACAGTGGTCAAAACTGTTCTAGGTCGGCTGCGAGGCCAAAATAACCTCGAGAGTTGTTCAAAACTCCTGTGAACAACGTAGGCCAAAACTGTTCTAGCTCAGCTGCGAAGCTGAAATAACCCCAAGAATTATACAAACTCCTGTGGATAACGTAGGTCAGAACTGTTCTAGCTCAGTTGCGCGGCCAAAATAACCCCACGAGTTGTACAAAACACTTGTGAAAAATGTAGGCCAGAACTATTCTAGCTCGGTTGCGAGGCTGAAATAATCCCAAGACTTGGAGAAAACTCCTGTGGACATAACATTCAACCAATTTAAGGCATGTCACTGAAAGAATCCTGTTTTATTACAGTATGCAGCCAGATTACATTTGAATGGAAGAAAAAGCATAAATTAGCACTATTTCAAGGTCGAGGGACGGCTCTGCCATTGTTGTCTTCTAAATTATAAGTCCCTGTACCGGCGATTGACCGTACTGTATACGGTCCTTCCCAATTCGTGCCCAGCTTTCCATCCGTCGGCACTTTTGCATTGCCTATCACATTCCTGAGAATAAGGTCTCCGGGACCAAATAGTCGAGGCTTGACCTTCTTGTTGTATTCCTTGACCATTTTGTGTTGATATGCTTGTATTCTAATCAGGGCGATCTCCCGACGCTCTTCCACTAAATCCAATTCCCTAGCAAGGATCTCATCATTGCCTTCTAAGGTAAATGAGTCAGTCCTCATGGTAGGAAGACCAATTTCCAATGGAATTATTGTTTCAGTTCCATAGGCCATTGAATAATGTGTTTTCCCTGTTGAACAACGAGGTGTAGTTCGGTATGCCCATAAGACATTGGGGAGTTCATCAACCCACTTTCCCTTTACCTTTTCCAATCGTTTCTTTATCCCATCCAATATAGTATTGTTGGAGGCTTCGGCCTGACCGTTGCATTGTGGATAAGTCAAAGTTGAATTATAAAAGTGCACACCCAGTTCTGCAAAGAACGTCCAAAATATCCTTCCATCAAATTGGGTCCCGTTGTCCAAGACAAGAGCTCTCTGAATGCCAAATCTCATGATAATGTTCTTCCAGATGAACTTTTTTACATCAGCCACTCTGATCTTGGCCAAGGACTCTGCCTCGATCCATTTCAAGAAGCGATCCATGATCGTTATTATGAATCATCTATTATTCACAGCCCTAGGTAGGGGTCCAACGATGTCTAGGCCCCATTGAGCAAAGGGTCAAGGGCTTATGAGAGGAGAGAGCTCCCCAGCTAGTTGGTGTGTAAAAGAAGTGAATTTCTGACACTTCTCGCACTTTTTGACATACTGTTGGGCATCCTTCTGTATATACGACCACCAATATCCTTGCGTGATTGCTCTGTGTGCTAGGGATCTGTCCCCAGTGTGGCTGCCACAGATCCCTTCATGGATTTTAAAAAGCAAGTCTTCCATCAAACTTGGATGTACACATAATACGTACGGTCTGGTGAATAACCTTCTGTATAGCTTATCCGTTGGCGAGAGCCAGAACCAGGTAACTTTTAGTCTTATCTTTGTGTGCCTCTCTCTTGTCAGTAGGTAACTAATTAGTTTTGATGAAGGACACAATAGGGTCTATCCAGCTCGAGCTTAGCTCTGCAGGGAGCACCTCTGCTTGACCATGATCCTGCTCAATGCTCTATCAAAGAAAGAAGTCGATAGTAATTACCTTTGGACTTCCATAAGCCGATCCCGAGGCAAGGGATGCTAGAGCGTCTTCATGGCTGTTCTGATATCGACCTATCTGCTTTACATCAAATGCTTTGAAGGTCTCAAGCTCTTTCTTGGCCTCTGCCAAGTATCTGGACATCCTTTCATCTCGGGCTTCATAAAGCCCGATCAAATGGTTCATAACTAGTTGGGAATCACTATACACTGCTAAATCAGTCACGTGTAGTCTATTTTCCACTCTCAGGCCAGCTCGAAGAGCTTCATATTCAGCCTCATTGTTAGAGGCGTAGAAACCAAGTTTTAAGGATTGTTCTAGCACAATTCTGTCTGGGAAAGTGAGTATAGTTCGAGCTCCTGCCCTACTTCCATTTGACGCTCCGTCTACTTGAAGCTTCCAAGCTTTGTCCATAAATTCTTGCTCACTGCCTGCAAACCCCATCTCATGCCCCCACGCTCGATCGGGGATTTGTCCCCTGTCGAGCTAGATGCCTTGGGTTTGGCAGTTGAGCTCAGTGCCGAGAAATGAGCAAATTTGGCGAGGAAGTCTGCAAAGACCTGGGATTTGATAGCAATCCTAGGCTCATATATAATATGATGCTCACCAATCTCGACGACTCACCAGGAGATTCGTCATATGAGGTCTGCCTTCCCGAGAAGGGCTTTTAACGGGTATTCAGTTAGGACCGTTATGGGATGAGCTTGAAAGTAATGTATCAGTTTCCATGACTCCACGACTAGGGCATATGTGAGCTTCTCCATGGGGAAATATTATGTCTCAACATCGGAGAGAGTCTTTCCAACATAGTAAATTGGCTAATGGCTACGAGCAGTATCGCATACGAGAACGCCGCTCACTACATGTGAGTATATAGTGAGATATAAGTAAAAAACCTCCCCTGCCATAGGGGTGGATAGAAGTTGTGGTTCTGCAAGATATTTTTTCAAGGCCTCAAGGGCTTGATTAGCTTCTTCGGTCCAAAGGAACCTTGCATGTTTCTTCAGAATTTGAAAGAATGTGCGGTATTTGTCTAAGAATCGGCTAATGAACCGATTCAAGGCTGCAACCATCCTTGTAAGCTTCTGTACTTTTGATTGAAGTGGGCCTTTGCATGGCTTAAAGTGTACTGATCTGGTATGGGTTTGCCTTTATTCCACGGTGAGTGATCATGAAACTGAGGAATTTACCCGAACCAATGCTGAAGGCATACTTAGAGGCGTTCAGCTGCAGTTTGTGCCATTTCAGGATATCAAACAAGTCCTGTACGTCTGCCAAATGATTGCCCTGTGCCTTGGTCTTGACAAACATATCATCAATATAAACCTCCATTGTTCGGTCCATCAGATGGTCGAATATCTTCATGACCATCTGCTGATAAGTCGTCCCGGCGTTCTTCAATCCAAAGGGCATGACAATGTAACAATAAGTGCCCATAGGAGAAATAAAAGCAGTTTTCTCCTGATCGAGCCCGAATATCACAATCTGGTGATATCCTCGATATGCGTCAAGGAAACTCATCCGTGTATGC
>JAUTBS010082640.1:0-13135 GCA_032361285.1 Aequorea victoria | reverse complement strand
TATATCTCAAACAGATGTGTAGAATACGAACCATGGGTCACAAGGAGATGAGGATGACGACGATGATGACGGCGGTGCTCTGCGGTGACGATGCCAATCGTTGGTGGTGGTGGTGATTGCGCAGCAGCGGCGGCTATTGCTCGGCAATGGTGGCTTCTGGGTAGGGGGGGGGAGAAGAGATTGCAGAGAAGGGAATTCTGTGAGGGATGGGGGATGGGAGGACTCTCTCTTATATAGGGATGGTACCCAAATTTTAGGGATCACATGCTCATCCCATAATTCACTCCTTCCGATTTTATATCTTCCTTATTTTTGAAAACACACACAGCTGTAGCCCACAGATTTTTCTCTTTTATTTTATTTCCTTATTTCTTTGGTTTTATCATTCCTTATTCAATTGTAAATAAAAGATTTATTTATTATTTATTAACAACACAATTAATTTATTAAAAAGTTTCAGAATCTATTAATTTTATTAATTAAAATTTTAGTTAGTTATTTAATTAATTAGTTTGTTATTTTCATAAGTAATTCAATTAAAAATTCTTCCTTAATAAATTATATGATTAATAATTTATTATTAAAAAATTCTCGGGTTTTACATTCTTCCCCCTTAAAAGAATTTCGTCCTCGAAATTTAAATATAACTTTGAAGATACAATTGTGAATTAATGTCTGCGAATCTCGAAGTGGCTCATAATACACCACGCTTTCGCTGCGCACTCAGATCACCGTCTTACGGACTATCTATCTTATGTGAATTATCACTTTTTCAACATTAATGGTATTTTTCTTCCATAATAAGACATAATGTCTAAAGCCTTTTTCTTTTTACTTGAATATTTAATTAACTGAAATATTAAGACTCTCGAAATTTTACAATTTATACTCAACCTGGTAATTAACATAATCAATTTACTAGAGTCATTTTACCACCAACTATTCTCGAAGATCTCTACACATTTTAGTACTCCTCAGATGAATACAATACCCAAAATTATGAGTCTCGGCTATAATATCATTCCTCTACTCTCCACTATTAGATACACAAACTTGTTCTCAACTTTTAAGAACTCCAAATATCTTTAATCAAACAAACTCTAAATGTAATCTTTAGTAAATTCAATCCATAAATATAAATTATTAGGAACACCCAAAATACCAAATTTGTATTCTGTCTGTGTACTATATTTCACAACTTTCTACTACTGTCAAATATCTTGGTAACACAATAAATACCTTAGTCGTTTGCTCAATCAATTCTCCACAATAAGAATAACCTATTTATTCATAATTTATTCTTTCAATATTAATCGACTATCCTTGTACTTATTGGCCACTATATAATTGGTACCAGTTAACTATAATCTATATCTTACACAAAGAATATCACCACATCAGTTTTTAAGCCATCAAATCAATCACCTCAAAAAAATTATTTTATTTATTTATTTTTTATATATAGAGTCTACTTAATCACATTCATAATTACTTCAATCAAACCACTAACTAAATAACCTTAAACAATCATATTTTTATCAACGTAACTAAAACTCAATTGTTGCTAACCCAAATCAATGTCAACATATGGTTAAAAGCAATTCTAAACATTTAAATTTAATAATCTCGCAATTTTTCTAAAAACCAGCAATCCATAGACCTCGAGTCAAAATAGATCGACAACTTATCTATGAAACCTTTGAATCTATCTTCCAATGATCAACATAAAGTTCTTGAAGCTAACTTCCTATTTTCCTTAACAAATAATTTATATTTCTTCCATATGCATTCTCGATCATTAACTAATTATCTTCAAATCAAGTTCACCAAAAACAGGATACTATCATCAACCAAACTTCGAATCAAAGATCACTATGAACCTAAGAATCAATCTTTCTATAAAACACCGCTAAGATACTAGCAACCGCCTCAAAGTTTGAAGAAGGTAATAGGTATTCATAATATAATAATTACTCCAAGGTTTCTTAATCAGACACGTGCAAGACTTACAAATATCTCACTTAGTCTGATGACTGACCATGACTTATAGGATTATTTTCCCCAATCTAATAATTTACTATGACTTCTAATTAGAACCAACGTCAGCGCCAACGCATTTTTAATAGGATTTCAAAACCAGTCAAACAGATGTCCGAAGACAATGATACAATACTCAAAAGTCCTACACATACTTAGCTCAACTTAGGTACTTACGATTTGTGTCCACGATAGTGCCAGGGGTATGCTCCCCATGTACATTCTCCATAGTCGCATAACTAGAACTCACATCACGTTTTGGGAGAGCCATATTACTTATATCAATGTAGAAAAAGAACATATATAAGATAATATTTGATCAACTATATATAGGAACTCATAACATATAAAACTCTGTGATCCAGACCTCTAGTAATGACATGATGCATAACTTGACATGGTACAAAAAACTTATGCTATGGTACCATTCTTATCACACCCCAATTTAGGAAAGGTGACCGACAATCGATATTGGGCCTTATGTCACAGATCGAGAATTGCTGAGCCATTCGAAGTTTGGAGTTGAGGAACTTAAGGCAGATGAGGCTCTTAGAGGGTTCTAGAGTATCCTGGAAGGGTCCGGTATGTTGAAGAACCTTGAAAAGTCTTGTTCCAGAGGAGTCCAGAATGTACCAGAGCATCCTGGAAGATTTCAGATGACCCGGGAAGGTTGTAAACAACTCTAACATGTCCTAGAACATTGCGGAGAATTCTAGAATATGGGAGAAGAGTGTAGAAGTCCAGGAATGTTTTGGAGGGTGATTTATAGCTGTTGGATCAAGATAATCTTAGCCATCCATTGAGGGCATGGTAGACTATAAAAGGGTGAGAGGCCTCATTTGTGAGGTGAACATAGACTCTCTAGGGTGAGAGTGTGTCAACTGTGAGCGTGAGAGCTTGTTAACACTTGAGAGAAGAGTGATAGCATTCTAAAGTCTTTGTATACTCATCATTTATATAGTGAAGCTTCTTTATCCTGAAGTGTGTGTCTTGTGTGAGTGTGTGGAATTGGTCTCTGTGTTTGAGTGAGAGAGAGAGAGGCCGACACTTCAAGGCCTTGATAAGATTGCTTAAGCGAGAAAGGCTTACTTAGGTAGTCGAGGGTGCACTTCCTGAGTGCCATAAGGGGCGCTTGTAAGGCAAAAAATATTGGGCCCTAACAGTTAGTATCAGAGTGAAAGTTGCGAGAGGCGTAACCTGGTGGATGAGGATAGAGCAAGTAGTGTGTGTGCGGTTCAGGGACACTGCGTCGTTGGAACTTTACCCTGGGAGTGAAGGAAGGCAGGGGTATTCTACGCATGCATGTGTTGAATCCAAAAGGGCTTTGCGATGAAACAAAGACGAGGTGTGCAAGGAAACTCGGCATGGAGTTTCGCTCAACACTGGCGGGATACAAATAGGTGCATTATTTCGCTCGACACTGGCAGGATACAAATAGGTGTGTGGTACCGTTCAACACTTACGGGGTACAAGACAGGTGCGGAGTGCCACTACGACATTGGCGGGGTACAAAAAGCATACGGAAGAAGCTTCGATAAGACCCAACAACTCAAGTGACGAAGACTCGATAAATAGGTGTTAGACAAACTTACCACAACGTGACGAGGACGTCATGGGATTGGGTTGGAGAGAGTGTGATAGACCGAGAATTGCTAAGGCATTGGAAGCTTGGAGTTGAGGAACTTAAGACGGATGACGCTCCCAGAAGGTCTAGAGTATCCTGGAAGGGTCTGGTACGTGGAAGAACCTTGAAAAGTCTTAAATGTGCCAGAGGAGTCTGGAATGTACCAGAGCATCCTGGAAGATTCCAGAAGATCCAGGAAAGTTGTAAACAACTCTAATACATCCTAGAACATTGCAAAGAATTCTAGAATATGAGAGAAGAATGTGGAAGTCTAGGAATGTTCTGGAGGGTGATTTATTGTCGTTGGATCGAGATGATCTTAGCCATCAGTTGAGGGGATGGTAGGCTATAAAATGGCGAGAGCCCTCATTTGTGAGGTGAACACTTTGAGTGCTCCAATGGGGAGACCACTTGGGAGGGGTTCTAGATAGACTGTCTAGGGTGAAAGTGTGTCAAGTGTGAGCGTGAGAGCTTTTTAACACTTGAGAGAAGAGTGATAGCCTTGTAAAGTCTTTATATACTCATCATTTATATAATGAAGTTTTCTTAGCCTAAAGTGTGTGTCTTGTGTGAGTGTGTGGAATTGGTCTCTGTGTTTGAGTGAGAGAGAGAGGCTGACACTCTAAGGCCTTGGTCAGGTTGCTCGAGTGAGAAAGGATGACTTGGATAGTCGAGGGTGCACTGCCTAAGTGCCGCAAGGGGCGCAAGTAAGGCAGAAAATCTTGGGCCATGACACTTAGCCCAATGAACCAAGTAAGCCTTATTCATTTAATTAGCTAACAATATGCTAAAAGATTCTCAATGCCAAGGATTTAATCAATTAAAATCTAATATAATCAAAATGAGACAAACAGCCCATAATGTCTCAACAATATTCTTTATTGCAACAATCATGATAATAAATTTTTATTCAATGCGGAAGCAAAAAATACAGGTCCTAGAGGTCTTATTCCTGAATTCCACGATCATTGAGTCCACCAACAAGCTCACTCCTCACTGGTTACCTAAAAAATTATAATACAACGTTAGCTAAAGCTGGTGAATGGAATCATGCATAGTACAATACAGTTCTAAAACAGAGAATTCAAATAGTTTTGTACATCAACGTATTCATGTCATGATATATACAGTGTAATCAAAAGGGTGATGACTCAACACATATTTCCTTTACTTTAAACCATTTTCATAGTTCCTTTGTGAGCTTGATATCTAGACGAGTCATCAACATTTACAAAAAATAGTTATATTTTTCTCGTGATCTCGATATCTCGACGAGTCACCAACATAAAAACCATTTGGCATCAAGGTGCCAACACATTAATCCGCGCATATAAAAATATGCCAACAAAAATCCTCGCATATAGATTTTCCAATAATATAATTAGGGCATGAAATGTCAATAGTGGTGCAGCGATATGATCATAATAATATGATGAGAAACCATCAACAACCACAGGATCCCCCTCGGTAAACAAGTAACCAATGCCAAATATCATAAACTCGGGGTAGTTTTGGCCTGTTGGATCTAACATTAACATAGAGTCACTTCAGGATGGTATCTGGGTCTTTTCTCTAGATGATTCCAGTTCAGGTCACCGGAAGCCCCGAATTGTCCCTTAAACTGTTGAGCGACTAGGGTCACTACGAGATTCAAACCGAGTCTTTTTTCTAACGGCCAGAGTCACCTCCGTAAAGGGATTTCCCCTGGACTTCCTCATGGTCCCAATGAAATTCACATGATCGTAACATAATAGATAAGAAAACTCTTTCATATCTTAAAATATTTATACCATGATTTTTCTACAAGAGAATATCATACAATATCATTTAAAAGTATTTAAAACATATACATTTTCTTTTCAAAGTAATTTGGGGAATACGGGGATTTTATTGAAAGATACATAGCATTTAAATCCACTTACCTGATATCCAATGCAAGCTTAAAAGAATTAGCAATGCAATCTACGGTTCACACATCAACCTGATTATATAATACAATACATCATAATTCAAAACATGGCTAACAAATCGAATTAATCAGCCAAACGGACCCTTCTCCATTTTTATAGGTTTTAATCTTTGGTTCTGATGTTAAATTAATCTTTAATTAATTTAATTTATCATTAAACTGATGTCCAAACAGAGGCATAACAATTATAATTAATTTCAGAATATTTTACAAGATTTTCGACACTGTGAGTCGACTCAAAGGATCTCTGAGTCGACCAAACAGTGTCATAGAAGGCTATGAGTCGACACAGCAAGGATGTGTGTCGACTCAAGGGGAAATAGTCTCGACATAGTTGACTGCGAGTCAACTCATGGGCTCTGTGACTCGACTCAAGTCTTCGTAGGTGGCCATGAGTCGACACCACAGAGGCTGTGAGTCGACCCAAGCCTTCGCAGGTGGCCATGAGTCGACACCACAGACGTTGTGAGTCAACCCAAGCCTCTTAAGTCACCATGGGTTGATACAGAGTCGACCCAAGGGCATGTCAAGGCACTGTGAGTTGACCCAAAAGGGGGTGAGTCGACTCAAAGGTTTAGAACAAGGCACTGTGAGTCGACCCAAAGGATGGTGAGTCAACTTAGAGGGTAGGAACCCACGACATGGTCAATATGAGTCAACCCAGAGGGGTTGTCAGTTGAATCAAAGTAAGGCAGACCTCGTGAGTAGACCCAAAGAGGTTGTGAGTCAACCCAAAGACAACGAGATTCATCTTCTACGTCACGTGGGTCGACTCAACCAACATGTGAGTCGATCGAAAGCTTTGCACTAGGGATTTCCATAGCTGGAATCCCTGGTTCAAGGTCTTTTCTTTCATTCTTTCCTCATGGTTTATTATTTTTATATATTCTATGATATTTTTGAGGGGTATATACCTATCCTCGTGGTCGATTGCATTATATGTTGATACATGGATTAACTGATTATGTATATCACTGTTATATATATATATATACATATATATTACTGTCATACATATATATTAATATATATATCAAATATATATGTCTCTAGTTTTCTAATGTAAAAATGTGGTATATTCATATACGTTTGAATCATTGAAGATTAATCCTTTTAATTGAGAACTAAACGACCATATAACTATGTGATTTATATATACATATATATATGTATATAAACTAGAAACAGATGGTGTGAGGATGACAAACCCATGATCACCAAGGTGATGATGATGATGATAAAGATGGTAGTGCTCGCGGTGGTCAACGCCTACGTTGGTGGTGAGGGCAGTGCTCGGTGGTGGTGGCAATGGTGGTTTCAGTTGCAGAAGGAGCAGTCGAGAGAGGAGAATGATTCATAGAGAGAGAGACTAAGAAGGATAGAGAACTCTGAGGGATAGATATGGGGATGAGGTCTGCTAAAGGAAGGACTCCCTTTTTAAAGGGATAGCCAGCAGAAAACCAAGAATTTGGTTGTCATCTTATCCCCCAAATCACTCTACCAAAGGTTATCTTCCTATTTTAAATCAGCCCACTAGTTGTCCTCACACATGCACATCACATGCATAAAGCTTCTCTTTTTATTTTATTTTCCTATTTTGTCCCATTCTTCCCTTATTTTACTTAAATTTTTAGAATCTTTTCATAAATAAATTTAAGTTTTCTTTTGAAATTATTATCTTAAAAAATTTCCGAAAATATATTTTTTAGGAAAACCCTTTAATTCATTACTTTAATTGAATAGTTGTTTAAAAATTTTTGGGTTTTACACATCCCATCTAGCCTACACTAAAAAATTAAGATGGTCTGAGAGGACGCAGTGCTGGTGATTCATGGTGACCCAACCATTCGGCCTATAACTGGGAATAGCCAGCCACTCCTAGAAATTCAGTCAGATCAGGAGGCATCGTTCCTCTTCCTCATAGGATTCACTTTTAAAAACACCTATCACCTGAGCTATGAGACAAGACCAGAGAATTTACATAAATACCTCTGAACGATTATGTGAACCTAAGCATCATTGCCATGATGAACAATATGGGATTCTTCCCCAGAATGGGTCTAGGAGCCAAACACCAGGGTATTTCTCACAGATATGGACTTAGTTTTAGGCCAACTAAAAAGGACATTATGCAAATGGAAAAGGAAGCCTGAGAGAGAACAAAAGCCAAGAGGGAAGATAATGTGATAAAGTACCAAGGCACAACAGCAACCCTGACAATGAACGAGAAATGAATTCGAGAGAGAGACACTTTGCCCTTCTACGGGTATCCTGAGCCATGGATAGACCAAGAGACCAAAATCACCTATCCAGGTCTGGAGATCTTTTTGACTTCCACACCCAGCGGAAAGATGAAGAAAGCAAGTAGGAACCAGAAAAAGCACCAGTCAAGTGGATTGACCTAATGGATGACTCTTCATTGGAACTTCTCTTTGTCGACCTCGACCTCGAGAGCTCACCAGAAGATGCTGTAGTAATAATACTAGAAGACGAAGATCTCTCAACCCTTATGTGGATCACGAATGTCAAAAACAAGCTTAATAACTAAAATTTTGAAAAGTTTGTTGAAATGAATGTTGAATCGTCTGAGTCGTCTGACCCAGAATCTAATTCTAATTCCAAGTCCGAGTCCAAGTTAGAGTCTAGTGAGTATTCTAATGAATATTATTTTAGCGAGTCCTGCTGTGAGTCTGATGTAAAGACTGGGCCATTAGTCAAGCACATGTCTCATCTTTCTATTTCTGTTGAATCATTGTCTATACTCCTTACTTTCAACATCAATAAAACAGAAGAGGACTTTGCTTACTCCTCTATATCTAAAATAGAATATGTGGATCCCGATAATGAAGATAATGAAAAACCAAATGACATAAAAACAAATAATTGAATTCGAAGAAGAGAGGTGTGCCCAACTCATTATGGAAGAAATCATAACAATAAATCTAGGTAATGAACAAAATCCCAAACAAGTTCAAATTGGTTTCACTCTAATCCCAAAAGAGCGTAAAGAAATGATCGAACTTCTAAAAGCATACAAAGACATATTTTCTTAGTTATATGAGAATATGCCTGGAATCAATCCCGAGATTGTCCAGCACCGCATTCCTTTGTATCCTAGCGCAAAACCCGTGAAGCAAAAGCCGCATAAAGTTATGCCCAACTGGTTGCTAAAGCTAAAAGATGAGATCACCAAATAAATCGAGGCAAGATTTCTAATGGTCACCAAGTACCCCTAGTGGGTAGCCAATATAGTGCCAGTACACAAGAAAGATGAAATGATCCAAGTCTATTTAGACTTTTGAGATTTGAACAAGGTTAGTCCCAAGGAAAACTTTCCCTTCCCTCACATAAACATCCTGGTCGATAACGCTATGGGTCAAGTCCTATTGTCATTCATGGACGAGTTCTCAGGCTACAATCAAATTTTGATAGCACTAGAAGACAGAGAGAAGACTACATTCACCACATAATGGGGAACATACTGCTATAGAGTTATGCCCTTCGGTCTCAAGAATGCTGGGGAGACTTACTAGAGAGCGGCGATTACTCAGCTAAATAATATGATTCATAAGGAAGTAAAAGTCTACGTAGACGATATAATCGTGAAGTTAAACCAGAGGCAATGGCACATAGTATCTTTAGAGAAGTTCTTTGAAAGGATTAGAAAATACAAGATGAGACTATACCCTCAAAAGTGCACATTCGGAGTAACCTCAGGCAAATTGCTAGGATTCATTATCACTCGGTGGGGAATCGAGGTAGACTCGTCAAAGACTAATGTGATCCTTGAGATGCCCACACCAAGAACAAAAAATGAGGTTAGATGTTTCTTAGAATAAATCTATTACATCATCCAATTCTTTTCAAAATTGACGAGTACTTGCGAGTTCAACCTACTCAAGAAAATGATGGAATTTAACTAGATTAAGGACTGCTAGAGGGCCTTTCTACAAATCAAGGACTATGTGCAGAACCGACCAGTCTTGCCACCCCTTTAGGAAGGCAAGACCATAATACTTTACTTGACGCTGATGGAAGCCCCATATAGGATGCATGGTAGCCCAGGAAGACGCGTAGAAAATGTGATTTACTACCTGAGTAAGAAAATGACAGGATATTAGTTAAATTAACACACCCTTGGAAAAAGATGTGTTGGGCACTCGTGCGGGTTACCAAATGTCTACAACACTACATGTTGTCTTACTCAGTGAATTTAATATCCCGTATGGACCCCATCAAAAACTTATTTGAGAAGCCATCCCTGATAGGAAGAATGGCTAGGTGGCTACTGCTACTCTTAGAATTTGATATCAAGTTCATCACTAGAAAGTTTGTAAAGGGACGAGAAGTAGAAGAGTTCTTAGCAGACAATCCCGTAGAGGGACTAGACGACATGGAATTTGAATTCCCGAACAAAGAGATAATGCAAGCCGAGAACACGACATGAGAAATGTATTTTAACGAAGCAACAAATCAGAAAAGATATGGAATTGGGATACTGTTAGTCACACCAGATCATGACCATGTACCCATGGCCTTTAAGCTAAATTTTAAGGTCACTAACAACGGAGTCGGGTATGAGGCATGTATCTCTAGAATGAAAGCAACTTTAGAATTAGGAGTGAGAAATTTAGCTATCATAGGAGACTCAGCCCTGGTGATTTCACAATCAACAAGCGAATATAAAGTCAAGGAGTAAAATTTGAAACCATATCACGATAGGCTTCAAGACTTGATGGCACTATTTAACATGATTACATTCACCCATATCCCCAGAGGGCATGATAGATTTGCAGATGCATTGGCCACATTAGCCTCCATGATAGAGATATCAATTGGCATTAGGGTTAGGCTATTGTTGATCGAGTAGAAGAACCAGCTGATCCATTCCGCCATAGCAGCTCTAGCCGAAGAAGATGAAGACCTACTATGGTACACCGATATGAGGAATTACATTGAAAAGGGAGCCTGCCCTGAGGGAACGACCGAAAAGGATAAGAGAGCGATTCGAAGACTATCGACTTGGTTCTTTTATGTTGAGAAGACCTACATGGGAGATCATACGGAAATATGTTACAATTATGTGTTGACAACAAACAAGGGTTGGTGATAATGAAAGAAATCCATGTCGGAGTTTGTGGCCCGCACGTGAATGGACACATGCTAGCCAAGACGATCTTAAGACAAGGGTACTACTGGACTACTATGGAATTTGACTGCGTTAAGTTCATTAGGAGATGCCATAAATGTCAGATTCATGCTAATCTCAAGCACATCTCGCTAAATCATTTGTATAGAATGACCACGCCATGGCCATTTTCAATTCGGGGAATCAATGTGATTGGAAAGGTATTGCCTAAAGCTTCAAACGGGTATGAGTTCATCCTGATGGCCATTGACTACTTCACCAAGTGGGTATAAGCTACATCATATGCCACTTTAAAGTTGACACATGTAGCTAAGTTCATACAAAATAAAATCATATGTCGTTATGGGGTCCCATATGAGATCATTTTAAATAGCGGGTCACATTTTGGAGAAAAAGTTTTGAATCATCACAAGTCGTCACCATACCACCCTCAGACCAACGGGGCTATTGAAACCGCAAACAAGAACCTTAAGAGCTTCTTACAAAAGATGACGAATAGAAGTCGGGATTGGCCTAACAAGATACCATTTGCCCTATGGGGCTGCCATACTTCGATTCGTACTTCTTCAAGGGTAACTCCATACTTACTAGTTTACGGGATGAAGATAGTCCTTGTTGGGTTTTTTATATAAAAGCAGTGTGAGACATTTGATATTATTTTTAATAATAATATTTTGATTGTCTCAGTCCATTTATATTTGTGTTTGTGGAAAATGTTTTATTAATTATGTATAATTAATATGCAGAATATTAGTAATTATACACACTAGGAATTCTAGTAAATAGAGCTTAACTTATAAAAAATCAAAAGTTCAGTTATTGTATAATTATATTAGTTCATAGCCTAAATATGGTTGATATCTCATTGGTATAACTGCAAACACAATCTCAGTGGTTTGTCTTAATCGCAGAAATTTGTTCGATAATTCAAAAAAAAGATTGTGTTTGGTACACCAGGAATATATTAAACAGGACCAAAGATAAAAATTAAAGTCCATATACTGACATGATTAGATTTACACAATTTCACGGTTTGCTCGAGGACTCATAGATTCTTAATCCCGATAATTATTGAATATTGACCGTGTTTTAATATTTTATTACTTTGAATTATTTATGGGTGAGATTTAATCTTATTATTTCAATAGACCCTGTAGTTTGGATAATAAATATTAGAATGTGATCAGTGTTATATTTAGAGGAATCCGTGTTCAGAATAATTTTGGATTATAATACCCTCTGATAAATTCATAAGTTTTGATTGTAACACCACATAATTTTTAAGAATCCAAATTACGTTCTATTATGAATTAAAAAGAAATCTTGCAAGTAATCGTTTTTCAGAATCAAGTTGAGAGGCAAGACATGTAACCTAAGTATAGAATCCTCTTGGAAGCCTAAGTGGATAATTCAAAAAGGCTTGAGAAGAGAACTCAATTATGTCTTAAATAAGCTTATAAGTTTTGATTCAAGACATGAACAAGGGCCTAAGAACCATTGAATGACAGATAGGTAAAATGACGTAAGGCGAAAAAGCGAGTTTTGGCGCAGTCTTTAACATAAGCCAAAAACATAAAAATTAAAATGGGCCAAGTGATGGAACGCTTATGGAAACTTCAGATAAGACCCAAAATATTATAAGAATATAGAATATAGGCCAAACAAATATAATTGAGTCCAATTAAAATAAGGCCCAAAAATAAAAAAATAAAAAACAAACCTAATGGGCCTAATCTTGATTAAGGCCCAAAAGGTGATTTGTTTGGGATTATGGGCCAAGAAAATTTGTTAGACCAAAATATAAAAAAAATAGACCCGATTATTTAATTGAGGTCCAATGAGAATTAATTTTTAAGGCCAAAATAAGAAAGGCCCAAAAGCTTAAGTTTTGGCCCAAAAATTTAAAATTGGCCCAAAATCCATTTTAATTCTTATAAATTAATTAAATAATTAATAAAATACATAAATAGAGCCTTCTAGAAGCCCTTGGTCAAAATCCACTTGGAGAGGGAGATGATGTGACAATTTTTGGGAGAAATAAAAAGAAAAGAAAAGAAAGAAAATATGGAAAATATGAAAAGATATTTTTTTGAAAAAGTAATTTTTCCTACATCATCAACCCTCCCAAAATTTTCATTGAATAGTGGCATTGTATATTGAAGAGGACCTGATGACAGAAGAATGATTAAATAAAATTAAAAGAAAAAAAATCAAGAGTCTTGTTAAGTACCCCTAAATTTAGAAAACTTGTTTCCCATTCAACCAAAGAATACCTTAAGGTTTAGGAAAAATGGATTAATGATTCCAAACATGGTATTAGCTATCTTGGAGCCCATGATTTGGTTGGGTTTGAATC
>JAUTBS010082530.1:0-13135 GCA_032361285.1 Aequorea victoria | reverse complement strand
AAACGGAACGGTTAAGTAGAGGCCGATCTTCGAATTGGGCGAGAGAGGTGCCTAACACCTTTCCCTTTCGTACTAGCTCCTGAACCATTTACTCTGGTAAGGACGGACTAGTTTGCCTTAAAAGTTTTGATTTCTTGGTTTATCCGAAAATTAAGTGGCGACTCCAAAATTCGTGCGGTCTTCAACACAAACGCACATTTGAGGGAAAACCCTTATTTCCTTTCTTTCCTTGTGGTTTTGTTCCGCATACACCCCTCAGTTAGGTGAGGGACGGAGGTAGAGAAAAACGGAAGATTGATAGAGACGGCGGGATCCCCATCGTGGCAACTCCACTGGAAATTTATTTTAAATGTGAGTTAAACTCGAAAAATGGTTCAACTATTCTTGTCTTAAATTTATTATTAGTATTAGCATTGCATGCATTAGTTTTCTATCTCCCAACTTCACTTTTTCATTGGGTCTTTTCAAAACAAAAGAAGAAAGGAGAAAATAAAATAAAACAATGCTTTTCTATCCTTCACTTCGGCGGTTCTTTGGAAGGAACTTGTCTCGGAGCTATGTGAGTGATGTAAGGAAGCCTTCTGGCCGTATGCCCTCTTGGATACTAGCAAGAAGGATCACTGCATACTGTTTGACCCGGCTAAGTTCAGCTTGGTCGGTTAGGTATATTCTTGATTCCTATTTCGAAGGTACCCGGTTACTGGACTACCAAGGCTTTTCACATGCATTTAGTTAAGCTTAGAACTTTTCTCTAGGACAAATACCCCTGTAGGTTACATGTTTTTATTTTTTGTTTACTTCTATTTGATTAGAGTAGCTCTTTTTTGTCATTTCGTTTGCTCGGGTCTTGACCCGTGCCTCTTTCTCTTTCCCAGTACCCTCCACGGGTTTTCTCATTTTTGACCCCATTAGGCCGTTGCCTAACCGTCTTTCGTTTTGTTTGGCCGGGTCTCGACCCGTGCCTCGTTCCTCTCTCTTGGGTCTTTCCTGATTTTTGACGCCGTTAGGCCTTTGCCTAACTGTCCTTCATTTTGTTTGGCCGGGTCTCGACCCGTGCCTCGTTTCTCTCTCCCGGGTCTTTCTTGATTTTGACACCGTTAGGCCGTTGCCTAATCGTCTTTTATTTTGTTTGGCTGGATCTCGACCCGTGCCTCTTTCTCTTTCCCGGGACCCTCTGTGGGTTGTCTCAGGTCTGACACCGTTAGGCCGTTGCCCAATCGTCAGTTTGTTTATCTTTTTGCCAGGTCTCGACCCGTGCCTCTTTCTTTTTTCCCGGGATCCTCCGTGGGTTGTCCCGGGTCTGACGCCGTTAGGCCGTCGCCTAACCGTCAGTTTGTTCTTTTTTTATCGGGCCTCCACCTGTGCCTCTTTCTTTTTTTCCCGGGATCCTCCGTGGGTCGTCCCGATTTTGACGTCGTTAGGCCGTTGCCTAACCCTTTCGCCACTTCTTTGAATCGAGTTTCATTAAACTCGTGCTTCTTTCCTCTCCTGAGATTTTCCGAGAATATCTCGAACCCCCGAGTTGTTAGGTTTTGGACCTAATTCCTCTCCCTTTGCGTCTAGGACTGGGTCTCATCAACCCGTGCCTTGTTCTTTTTGTTTTGGATTCCGGGGTTATCCCAAACTTTTCGCTGTTGTTGAGTTGTTCGCCTAACCTCATATTTTCTGTAAGAGCCGGGTTGTATCAACCCACACCTCTTTCCCTGTACCAAAGAAGGACGGTCGGGTACGAGTTTGTGTCGACTTCCGAGATCTTAACAAAGAAAGTCCTAAAGACGACTTGCCTCTGCCACATATAGATATCCTCGTGGATAATACTGCTGGACACGTGCTGCTGTCATTCATGGATGGATTCTCAGGATATAATCAGATTCTCATGGCACCCGAAGACCGAGAAAAGACTACGTTCACCCCTTCGTGGGAAATATATTGTTACAAGGTTATGCCTTTCGGTTTGAAAAATGCAGGAGCCACGTACTAACGTGCTGCAACGGCGTTACTCCATGACATGTTACACAAAGAAGTGGAGGTATACGTCGATGATATGATTGTTAAATCTAATGACCGTGAAGGACATATCCAAGCCTTGGAGAAATTCTTTGAGAGAATCAGGAAGTACCAAATGAGGTTGAACCCGCAGAAATGTGCTTTTAGACTTACCGCGGGCAAAATGTTGGGATTCATCATTACTCAGAGAGGAATAAAAGTGGATCCCTCCAAGATCAAGGCGATTTTGGAAATACCTCCCCCGAGGATGGAGAAAGAAGTTAGAGGATTCCTAGGAAAGATTCAGTTCATTAGTCTTTCCATCTCGAAACTGACTACAACATGTGATCCTCTTTTTTTGTCTGCTCAGAAAGAACACCAAATTTCAGTGGGATCAACATTTCCAGAATGCCTTTGAGTCAATCCAAGAGTATCTACAAAAATCTACGGTGCTTTCCCCTCCGGAACCAGGCAAACCTTTGATCATTTACTTATCAGTAAATTAGACTGCAATGGGTTGTATGTTGGCACAAGAAGGGGACAACGGCAAAGAAAGAGCCGTGTATTACTTGAGCAAGAATATGATAGACTGTGAGGCCTGGTACATGCCACTGGAGAAAACTTGTTGACCTTTAGTGTGGTCATCCAAAAAGCTGCGACACTACATGCTGGCATATCCTGTAGTGTTGATTTCCAAAATGGACCTGCTTAAGTACCTGTTCGAAAAACCTGCGCTGACAGGAAGATTGGCCCGATGGTTGTTATTATTGACCAAATTAGAACTGCATTACAAGACTAGGAAATCGGTAAAAGGACGAGCCATAGCAGAATTCTTAGCAAATCAGCAAGTTAAGGGAAAAGAAGAATCAGAGTTTTAGTTTCCCGATGAAGACGTGCTGAGAGTTGAGAATGAGTTATGGATGTTATACTTTGATGGTGCCTCAAACCAATATGGCTATGGGATCAGAATACTGTTGGTCACTCCTGATAACTCGCATGTTCCGTTAGCCTACAAGTTAAACTTTGAGGTCACCAACAATCAGGCCGAATATGAAGCGTGTATCGCCAGAATGGAAGCTGTTTTAAAATTGGGTGTAAGAAAGATAGAAGTGATCGGTGACTCAGCCTTAGTCGTTTCCCAAGCCAGTGGAAAATGGAACGTCAAAGAAGAGAAGCTAATGCCATATTATCAAAAGTTCGATCGACTTATCCCCACTTTTAAGGAGGTTATCTGTATTCATGTACCCCGGCTTCAGAATAAGTTTGTTGATGCCCTTGCCACTCTTGCTTTCATGATCGACATACCGACAATGGCTAAAATGAGGCCTTTGATAATTGAACAGAGGAATATTTAAGAGAAAACTAAAAGAAAGAAACTCTTGTAAATAAATCTTTTGTGAATATTTCTTTGGTTCTTAGATCCCTTGGTTTTAACTTTGTATAAACGCTGTACATCATCCCTATAAACAGATCCTTGTGAATAGTGGCCCCCT
Organism: Aequorea victoria; assembly: GCA_032361285.1. Taxonomy (NCBI): domain Eukaryota; kingdom Metazoa; phylum Cnidaria; class Hydrozoa; order Leptothecata; family Aequoreidae; genus Aequorea; species Aequorea victoria. Next base: position 9,656 of record JAUTBS010082530.1, on the reverse strand, counting down.
GTAAATATTCAATCCCTGTATATAGTCCATCATGTACATGACCTATATGTATGTAAATACAATCCTGTGTATATACATCATCCATACATATATATAATCATTCATGTGAATAAATAAAAGGCAACTCATCCATCTATAAATAAATAAAAATATCCATACAAAGAGAAAAGAGAAAAGATAAACAAAAAAATAAATAATCTAATTAGGCACGAAGGCCTATCCCACCCAAGTAAATAAAATGTATGTGCTAAAACAAGAGAAAAATGAATCTCAGAGGTGTAACAAATAAGATAGGAGAAGAGGAATCCTAGTCTCAATGGCGACGGGTGCGACATGATGGCTCTGGGATGGAGGAGGCAGATGTAGTGGCATTGTCCGCATCCACGTTATCATCACTGTCTGTCCGATACCCTCGATGAACTCTGGGCCGCAGGGCAGACCTCTGGGAGGCTGCAGATGGACTGGCAACTGTCGGATGAACACCAGGGGAGGATGAGGATGTCCCATGCACGGAGGTACAACTGACAGAGGAAGGCTGCAAAAAAAAAAAAGAGAAAAAGAAAAGAATAAGTACAAAAAAAAAATATATAGAAGCATACAATAAAGAAAAAAAATATAGAAGACCTCCGAGTTACTAATTAAGAGAAGAATACTCACCGGTCGAGGAGGAAGGTGGCCACGTCGGGGGATGGCATGTATGCCGGCATCCAGCATCATCGTGGTCTGCTGCCTCGCTAAGGCCATCAGGCCCAAGAAAGTGGCGAGGAGGCCCTCCATGTAAGCTCGGGGGACCTGAAATAGAAATGAAAGAACCAATAAAAGAACATGTTAGGCGGACTAACATACATGGTTAAGAAAGAAAGGGCACAAACCCAAAAGTAAAAGGAATACCTGCTCATCCCCCATCAGACGCCACTCTGGTACCTCGGGGATATGAATAAGAATAGCAAATAGAAGCCCATGGGGGTAGACCACCACCTCCCGAGGTACCTGGGGCAGAGAGGCCACCCCACTAGTAGCAGCACCCCAGCCAGCCCGAGTGGTCCCACCATGACCACCGCGAGCATGAAGAGGATGAACACCTGTCACAGGAGGAACCGAAGACGTCGAGGGCTGTCCATCTTGTGAATCCGCATCCTGGTCAACCATCGGATGCATCAGATGACCGCGCGCAAAGACACTGTAATCCCCCTCAGCTAGGAAATTCCCAATCGAGAGACCATACATTGCCTCTACCACATCCTCCGGTGACATGGTTTGCGTCGACCTCATGCTGGGTAGAGGAGGCTGAGGAACGCGAAATTGGGTCAGTCCCAGCGACTGGCGGGCCACTCACTCGCCCTAGTACCACTCCAGACGGAGATGGCCCTCCAGCAGGATCCTCTTCTGATGGGCCCAGCAGCTCCTCATTAGGTCCTCCCCGACTTTGTCCTCCATGCCCTCCCATAAGCACCAGTTCACCTGAAAAATAATTCAAAACGACTCGGTACGAGCTACATACGAGAAATATCATGGAAATAAAATCTAAAAGTGAGATTGAACATACTTGTGCTGGGGATAGGCGATCCAGTGTGAGGCAGTAGGTGTTCAGATCCTTCGAATTGTCCTTCTTCCCTCGCGTGCCCCGACCCCACCGAGCTGCTCTCGGGATGATCTGGGGATCCGGGTGGGTGTTCTCTGAATGTGCTAAACCCAGGAACTCGTAGGCTCACAACTGTAAATAAATAAACAAAAAAAGAGAGGAAAAGAAAGAAAAAAATATATATACAAAAATAACAAAATAGAATAAGTTAGACCAAGTTGAATAAGTGATACGTACAAATTGAAATGAATGGACAAAAGCGTGAAATGAAATCATACCTCAATGATCCGCCAGTACCCGATCACAAAGTTCTACTTGGTCTGACAGGCGAACCGTAGACTGGAGTAAATCATCGCCAGCGCAGGTCCTCCCTAGTCGAAGGACGCTATCTGGTCAAAATCGTGTAGGGCTCCTAGAAAGTACAGATGAACGGTGTTGTTCCTGTTCGAAAACAAGCACACACTGATCATGTAAAGTAAGAATGCACGGGCGACCCACTCAAAGTGGCAGGGCTCGGTGCATATGAACCCTCTATATCTCTCTACGATCCAGGCATACTGCAAGCACCCCTGGTCAATGCGCGGTGGTACCTCGCCCAGCCAATAGCTAAGTGCCTCCGGGCACTCGTCAATGGTGATGTCGAAGGGGATCGGCTCACCCCCTACCGTGATCCTCGTGATCATAGCAAAATCCAGCGGGGTAAAGGTCGCCTCGAATGATAGAAAGTGAAAGGTGTTGGTGGTGTCCCACCACCTCTCCACTAAGGTCATCAAGAGTACTTTGTCGTTATGAGTACTCATGAGGTAGGGGATGAACCGATTGAACTCGGATCTATCCATGAGTGCCAAACTCTCTGGAGGGAGAGCCTCGTAGCACTCGAGGATCCGGGTGGAGCCCCCAAATTCGCATAGGTAGTCGGTGGTCTGTAAAAAAAAGAAAAAAAAAGGGAATAACATAAAAAAAAATGGTTAGTTAATATAAACTAAAAAGAAAGAAAAAGAGAGCACATAATCCGACTGAAAAAAAAATTCAAGTTAAGAAGCAACCTAAGAAAAGTGTGTAAACATTGTTTCTAGTGACCTAAAATGAAAATTTTATTTTAGAAAGCCTTAAAAAGCAACCTAAGTCGGACAAAAAAAACTCCCCAATAAAACTAGAAAAACGTGTAAACGTTGTTTCTAGTGACCTAAAATGAAAACTATGTTTTAGGAAGCCTTAAAAAGCAACCTAAGTCGGACCAAAAAGAAATCCTCAATAAAACTAGAAAAGCGTGAAAACGTTATTCTAGTGACCTAAAATGAAAACTCTATTTTAGGAAGTCTTAAAAAGTAACCTAAGTCAGACCAAAAAGAAACTCCCCAATAAACCTAGAAAAGTGTGTAAACGCTGTTTCTAGTGACCTTAAAAATGAAAATTATATCTTAGAAAGTGTGAGAATGTAGCCTAAGTCAGTCAAAAATAGAAAGTCTCAATAAGTCTAGCAAAGTGTAAAAATACTATCCTAAACAAACTAAAATAAAAAAAATTTCTAAAAAAATGTGCCAATATTAGTCTAGGGACAACTAAGGATATAATTAACAAATCGCTAAAAAAATGTAAAAATATTTTGTCTAGGGACAAAACCCTAATAATAATTCCTAGAGAAATGCAAAACATTTGTCTAGGGACAAAGCCACCAAATCCCATCTCAGGACGAGGGCAGCACAACCTAAGTTGGTTGAGTAAGAACACCCCCGCCTGGCTAAGGAAATGTGGAACATAACTTAGGATGACCAAGAGCCGAAGTAGCTCGCAGGGGTCACTGAGTGGAAGTGTAAAGTGTGACCCGATCTATGCAGGCCGAAGGAAATCTTGCCCACCTTGGAAAATGTTGTTACGTAACCCGCGGGTAAAATTAACAATAATCGGCGGGTAAATCTTGCCCACCAGGGGTCACTGAGAATGTTTATCTAGGGACCAAACCCAAGCCTTTAGGGATAACAATAAACCCCATAGGAAGACGTAAAAACGTCAATCTAGGGACACCAAAAATAAGTCAATTGATTCCCTCGAGAATACGTAAAACTCGACCTAAAATTGGTCAGGGTCAGCGCAGATCCAACCGAATTGAAGACGCATATGGGAACCGTAAAATCACGAGATGTTGGCGCAATACGTTACACCAATCTGGGACAGACTGAAAGGAAGCCCCGCCCTCCTCGGGAAATGTCTTTGCGTAACCCAAGTTAGAATTAATTAAAAATACCCAAAACCCCTAGGAAGACATAAAAACGTTAATATAGGGACACCAAAAACAAGTCAATTGATTCAATCGGGAATACGTAAGACTCGACCTAAAGTTGGTTAGGGCCAGTGCAGATCCAACCAGATTGGAGAAGCATATGAGGACCGTAAAACCACGAGACGTTGGCGTAATGCGTTACGCCAATCTGGGGCAGACTGAAGGGAAGTCCTACCCTCCTCGGGAAACTTCTTTGTGTAACCCAAGTTGGAATTAATTAAAAATACCCAAAAATTCTTAGGAAAATGTACAAACATTTATCTAGGGACAACAAAAATAAGTCAATTGATTCCCTCGGAAATACGTGCGACTCAACCTAGAGTTGGCCGGGACCAGCTAATCCAGCCAAATTAGGCCACATTCGGATAAGTCGTGTAAGTCGTCGAGCGCTGGGCCCAATGTGTAACCTAATTTGGGCAGACCGTAGGAAAGCCCCGCCCCTCTTGGGAAAGGTTTTTACGTAACCCAAGTTGGAATTAATTAAAAATACAAAAATAAAAAAAATTCTCCTAAAAAAGCGTGTAAATGCCGAACTAGGGACAAACAGTATTAGTTCCATCTCGAAAAGCGTGCAACACAAACTAGGGTGGCCGGGACGAAGAAAAGCCTACCCATCCCGGGAAGTACGAGATGTAACCTAAGTTGATCGGGATGATGGAAACCTACCCAACTCAGATTGCATTGATACGTGACCTAAGTGTGAATTGATCGAAACCAAAATAAAATAATTCTTCTAAAAAAATGTGCAAACGTTTGACTAGGGACAAATAAAATTCCACATCGAGAAGCGTTAACCCGCGACCCGAATAGAGAAAAAACAAAAATAAAGTTCCCTCGAAAGATGTGCAAACGTTAATCAAGGGACAAAAATTAAAAATCATTCACCACGGGATGCATTGGCACGCAACCCAATGGAGAAGAACCAAAAATATACAAAACATAAAAAAGAAAGAAAATACGGGGTTCAACCTAATCATGCAATGTTTCTAAGTTCAAGTCTGTTTTTGGTTTTTTAGGGTTCAAGTTGTTTAGTGTGTATTCCATGAAAACATCCATCCAAACGCTTTGGGTCTACCATGTGCATACATCTCATTCCAGATTCTTTTTAAAATTTTGGATGTCTTTCAGGTTTAAAATTAAGACAGAATCAAAGTAGAAAGAATTAAGGCATACCTGGCGGACCGCCGTAAAAAAATGGAGGATGGGCGATCGGAGAAGCAGGTCCGGCTCCGTGCTCGCGTCGGTGTAGTGGAAGTGGGAGAGGGCCCAAGGCTCCAACGTGTGGGCCGGAGGGTCGTACCGCGTCGGGTCAAACCCCCCCGGCATGTCCCCGGCCAGGACCCCAAGGCAGGGATGCTGAGGCTGCGGGCTGTCCGCCGCTGGCTCCTCAGTGGTGTGACGGTCTGAAGGCTCGCCCTGCTCCGTGGTCTGGGTTGCCTCGGCCGCATCTATCAGGTCCTTCATGGTGACAGACCTCTCGGAAGGATACTGAGAAGGGCTGGCAAGCAAGCCGCTGAGCCCTCGTAGTGTAGGAAGAGTCCTGAAGAAGGACTCGATACTCTGGGTCCCACCAAACAATGTCGGGACTGCAGCCTCTAAATCCTTGGGGGTGGGGTCTGTCTCGTGTCCTGCACCGCTGGTGATCTTATCTCCGTTGCTTGCCATTTTGTTAGAAAGTGAGAGAAAGTTGAGTGTCGAGAAAGAGTAGAGAGAGTTGTGAACGCGTACAGATGCAAATGAACCGCGTTCGTACTTAAACAGAGGCCGCGCCACCTTGGCACCTCGCGTGCCACTTTCCTTCTCTCCACATGGCATCGCGCCATGTGGCGCTTCACCATGTGGCGCCGTGCCACCTCACCTCCCACACGCCACATGGCATCTTCCTATTTTATCATCCTTTGGTTTCAAAATTTCAAATTCCATACTCGGAGTCCATCTCCAATAGGTTTCACGGAACTCTTAGGAATCTTTCTCGATCATTTCATATTCTTGTGTGCCAAGCTTCGTCTTTCATACCCTGTGTTTCTAAGTGGGTCCGTCTCACGACCTAAAACTGGGAGCTTTTGGATCTGTCCCATGATCCGAAATCTAATAAACCGGTCCATCTTATGACCTTAAACTGAGTATCTTTGTTCCCGCGCCAATCCAAATGATGTGCTCGCAGTCCGGCACGACTATAAAAGGATGCTCGCAGTCCATCATGACTATAAACTGTTGCTCACAGTCCGGCATGACTATAAACTGATTGCTCGCAGTCCGGCATGACTATAAACTGGTGCTCACAGTCCGACACGACTATAAAAGGATGGTTTATTACTTTATTTTCGCTTTCTGTTGTTTGTTTTTGTTGTTTTCCTGATGAACAGCTTAATCAAAAGGAAATGTCTATGATTTTTTAAAATTCACTCATCCACGCTTTGCGATGAGAGTTTTGTCAAAGAGGGACAACTGTAGACACTCCATTTTTTATTAAATCGAATATCGGCCGGTTTCCGTAGCCTTTCGATGATGAAAAGTACATCAGTCACGTTCAAAGGAGCTTCTGCACGAGCCTGAAAGTCCGAAGAGTCCTTCCAAAATAACCCGAAACATCCCGATACAACCCAAAACACCCAAAAATACCAAAATTACCCCTCGGTGCCACAACCTAGCGCGACGTCACCTGTAAATGGCGCAGGCCACTTCCCTCCAAACCAACTCACGCCACTTTAAAACTCAATTGCTAGCATCGCGCCATATCCTTTTCAACCCACTAGCCAAGCCATGTCAGAACCCTAAAACCGACCTAAACCGACTTACAACCAGGCGTTGCGCCACCTCAAAGTGGCTCACGCCACCTCCCACATGGCACACGCCACTTGAGAGGAGTCTTGGACATTAATTCAGCTCCTCGCCCCAAACCTCTATAAATAGGACCCCTTTCCACCCTATTTCAGGATCTTAAATCAGAAGCAAGCCAAAGTTCTACCAAAATTATGCCCCGATCCTAAATTCCAACATATATTCCACCCGAACCTTTGCCCTACTAATTAAACTAAGCTTATGCTAATCTCAAAACTTCACTTTGGACTATCCACTTCAGATTCCTTAGCATTTGGAAGGACTCAGAAGACTCGAAGATCATGCGGAGGACTTCCCTGGAATGTGTCGTACGTGAGGAAAAGTTACGGGAATTGCTCGAACCTTGGCTCATGGGATATATGTTAAGCTTTCATTCACTCATCTTTTAATTTTAATTCATTTCCGTACTTTCCTTATAAAAAATAAACTTTTAATCGGTAAAAGGGGAGGAGGAGGCCGTTGGTCTCGTTTTTCCCGATTCTCTTTCTTTCCTTTACCATAAATTAGCCGTTGAAGCATATTTCCTTTCGGTAGAATCGCATGTTAGTTTTCTTTCATCATAGTCTTCTTATCTTTCTTTAGAATCGCATGTAATATTTTCCTTGCATTTTTCTCTTTGTATAAAAACTCACATGCACACAAATAGCATACTATTTTTCTCAAAATAGCAGCCCCTTTTGAGCCTCTGATTGACGAGCCCACTGTTTGATAGTAGCGCACGCCATCTCCAGAGAGTTCAGAAGTTGTGCACGCCATGTATCAGTGGCGCGCGCCAGGTTTAAGGTGGCGCACGCCATCTTTGTTAAAAATTAGTGGCCTTCCAGTAGCTTTCTTCTATATTTTTACGCTTTAACAATATGCCCTATATGCATTAACTGCACTGATATGCTGCCATCTCCCCTTTTGACATGCCTAAAGTGTAAGTATTTATAGAAAGTTTTAGTTTTAGGTTAGATTTTATTTCATTGTATATCTTTTTAATGTTCTCTCTTCAACTCCCTTTCTGTATATGTTATTTTTGATAAATTTAAGATAAGAACAAACGAAACGGTTAAGTAGAGGCCGATTCTCGGATCGAACGAGAGGAGTGCCTAACACCTTTCTCTTTCGTACCCTAGCTCCTGAACCATTTACTCTGGTAAGGACAGACTAGTTTTCCTTGAAAGTTCTTGGTTTCTTGGTTTATCCAAAAACTAAGTGGCAACTCTAAAAATCGTGTGGTCTTTCACACAGACGCACATTTGAAGGAAAACCCCTCTCTTTTCTTTCTCTCCTCGTGGTTCGTTCTGCACACACTTTCTCATTTGGGGTGAGAGACGGGGGTAGAGAAATTCTCAGGGAAAAGATAGAGAGGGCGGGATCCCCATAATATAGGAGCGTTGGGATGCAAATTCCAGAATCCGTGACTATAGTTGATCTCTTATTTAGAGTTGAAACGGTTACCGAAGTTATTGAAGGAGAGAAACCCGACATTGGTTACAAAACTGCAATTATACCTTTGACTTAATTATGGTTGCCGACTGACTGAATACATATTCTGGCTTCAGAATGATCGAGCGCATCTCCCAAGAGCATCTCCCAAGCACTTTATAGACTGATCAATGTAATTAGTTTGAGACTAAGTACTTATTCAATTTACATTATAATCTCGGTCGGTGTAGCTTTTATCGATTAGAGTCTTGGTTGGTGTAACTTCGGTTTAGCTGTAGTCTCGGTTGAGCATAGCCGACCATATAGAATATACTCATTAGATGTCCCCTATTTCTGAGCTGAATGTAGCCAGCGATGGAAACATAACCTGTCTCTTCCAAAATGGCAGTTACACATTAAACGAGGTGTTGTTTACTTTTTTGAGGTGACGGTTACTCATTACCCTAGGTGTAATTATTCATTAAATGCGTTTCAAATTAGAGAAACGATGGGAATTTGGTATCAGCTTGGCACATTGTTCAATCCTGATGGTCGGATGCCTTACATCAGACGGTTACAGTCACTCAGTTTAAGGGCTATTAGATCTATGTACTACTTAGATCTCGACCTTTCATTTCTTACTTTATAAAACCAAACACTTGGGTTAAAACCTCACTTTTACAAAATTCCATCTCCTCTCTCATATTAGTTCTCCTCCTAGTGCGATCACCCCTACGACCTTGCTTTTCCATTGCCGCCGGTGCCATCTCGTCGTCAAGTTTCTCCAGTCGTCGTGTCCCATTTCCAGGAGGTTCACCCCCTTCAACGTTCTATTAAGTTTCTATTTCCTTTTTTTTCCAAATCTTTCTTTTAGTTTTCTAAGCCTCACCCTAGCTTTTTCGAGTTCGGACCTAGAATTAGTTCCTTACACCCTCTTTTCTTCTCATTCTTTTACTTTTTTCATTGATCGAGTCACATTTTTCTCGAAATGGTTCAACCTCCCTTCCTCAGTCAAGATTTTTGTTTTTGGTTGTCCTTCCTTTGGGTTCGCCATTCAGATAACCTCTGATATTTTTAGGCTACTTCTTCCTTTATTTATGAGGGAAACTATGGAGTACCCGCAAGAAATTAATTCTTCTGGAACTAGTCATTCACAATCAGAGTTCGAAAGGACTATATCTATCCCCAGGCCTACTGCCACTACTATTCAAGGTCCTTCATCGCATAACGGCGGGGAGACCTCTAGCCCTGTGGCCTAATTTTTTGAGGAAAGGGACCAAGGATTCACAGTCGAGTCTATTTAATGTTTCTCATGGGCTTTAGATTTAGAGCACTTGTGTGAGACCTACAATATTCCCTCTTTCATAAACTGTAGATCGAGCGTGTTCTTGCTTCCTCGGGGAGGTATGCTTATATGAGCACTAATCTGGGCTTGAATATACACATTTAAGCCCCTTAACTTATATTTTCTATCCTCATTTCATCTATTTAATTTATATTTTAGTTGTGTTTCATGTGCAGGAGTGGAAAGTCGGTCATGTG
>JAUTBS010082419.1:0-13136 GCA_032361285.1 Aequorea victoria | reverse complement strand
TTTAATTTTATACATTTTTAATTACCCAAAAAAAAAAAAAAGAGAATGGTTAGATTGCTTGAGGATCCGACCGAGGCCTCGAAGACTTCAACAAAATTCAACAACCGTGTCGCTCTAGGACCGGTTAGCCAAAGAATGGTTGGATCGCCTGAGGATCCAACTGAGGTCCAAATATTTTGACAGTTCAACAGCTAGGTCGCTTGAGGTCCTAGTTAGCTAAAGAATGGTTTGATGGCCTGAGGATCCAACCGAGCCCTCAAAAATTACTACAAAGTTCAACATCCAGATCGCTTGAGAATCTAGTTGGCCAAAGAAAGGATGGATCGGTTGAGGATCCAACCGAGACCTCAAAGACTTCAACAAAATTCAACAGCTAGGTTGCCTAAGGACCTAGTCGGCCAAAGAACGGTTCGATCGTCAGAGGATCCTACCGAGGCCTAAAAGAGTACTACAAAGTTCAACAGCTAGATCGCTTGACGATCTGGTCGGCCAAAGAACCGTTGGATTGTTTGAGTATCCAACCAAGGCCTCAAAGACATCAATAAAATTCAACAGCCAGGTTGTCTGAGGACCTAAACGGTCAAAGAATGGTTGGATCGCTTGAGAATCCAACCGAGGCCACAAAGACTTGAAAAAAATTCAATAGACGGATCTCTTGACAACCTGGTAGGCCATCAGCCAAGTTGCTTGAGGACATGGTCAGCCAAAGAATGGTTGGATCGTTTGAGCATCCAACCGAGGGCTCAAAGAGTACTAGAAAGTTCAACAGGCAGATCGATGAGGATCAAGTTGGCCAAAGAACAGTGGGATCGCTTGAGGATCCGACCAATGCCTCAAAGACTTCAACAAAATATAAAAGCCAACTTGCCATAGGATCTTGTCCGCCAAAGAATGGTTGGATTGCCCGAGAATCCAACCGAGGTCCAAAACTTTTGATGGTTTAAGAGTCAGGTCGCTTCAGGACCTGGTCGGCCAAAGAACGGTTAGATCTCTTGAGAATCCAACAGACGCCACAAAGACTTGAACAAAATTCAACAGCCAGGTCACTTGAGAACCTACTCGGTCAAAGAATGGTTGGATCGCCTGAGGATCCAACTGAGTTCCAAAGATTTTGACAGTTCAACCGCCAGGTTGCTTGAGCACCTGGTCAGCCAAACAATGGTTGGATTGCTTGAGCATCCAACCAAGGGCTCAAAGACTACTAGAAAGTTCAATGTCCAGATCACTTGAGGATCAGGTCTGCCAAAGAGCGTCGATCACTTGAGGATCCAACCAAGACCTCAAAGACTTTGACAAAATTTAACAGCCGGGTCGCCTTAGGATCTTGTCCGCCAAAGAATGGTTGGATCGCCTGAGGATCCAACCGAGGTGCAAAGATTTCAACAGTTTAACAGTTAGGTTGCTTGAAGACCTGGTCGGCCAAGGAACGATTGGATCGCCTGAAGGTCCAACCGATGCCTCAAAGACTTCAACAAAACTCAATAGTCAGGTCGCCTGAAGTCCTAGTCGGCCAAAGAATTGTTGGATCGCCTGAGGATCCAACTAAGGTGCAAAGATTTTGGTAGTTCATTATCCACATTGCTTTAGTACATGGTCAGCTAAAGAATGGTTGGATCGCTTGAGGATCCAACCGAGGCCTCAAAGCGCACTACTAAGTTTAACAGCCAGATCGCTTGAGTATCAGGTTAGCCAAATAATGGTTAGATCGCTTGAGCATCCAACCGAGGCGTCAAAGACTTCAAAAAAATTCAAAAGCCAGGTCGCATGAAGAGCTGGTCGGCCAAAGAATGATTGGATAGCCTGAGGATCAAATCGAGGCCTCAAAGAGTACTATAACATTCAACAGCCAGATCGCTTATGGATCTGGTCACTCAAAGAATGGTTGGATTGCTTGAGGGTCCAACCAACACCTCAAAAACTTGAACAAAATTCAACAGCCAGGTCACCTGAGGATCTGGACGGTAAAAGAATGTTTGGATCGCTTGAGGATCCAACTGAGGCCACAAAGACTTTAGCAAAATTCAACTGCTAGGTCGCCTGAGAACCTGGTCATCCAAATAATGGTTGGATTGCCTGAGGATCCAAACGAGGGCTCAAAGAGTACGAAAGTTTAACAACCAGATCATTTGACGATCTGCCAAACAATGGTTGGATTGCTTGAGGATTCATCCGAGGCCTAAAAGAATACTATAAAGTTCAACAGGAAGATCGCTTGAGGATCTGGTCGGCCAAAGAATGGTTGGATCACTTGAGAATCCAACCGATGTCTTAAAGACTTCAACAAAACTCAACAGTAAGGTCGCCTGAAAACCTAGTCGGTCAAAGAATGGTTAGATCACTTGAGGATTCAACCGCGTTCCAAAGATTTCGACAGTCAGGTTGCTTGAGAATCTGGTCAGTCAATGAATGGTTGGATCGCTTGAGAATCTAACTGAGGGCTCGAAGAATATTAGAAAGTTCAATAGCCAGATCGCTTGAGGATCAGGCTGGCAAAAGAATGGTTGGATTGATTGAGAATCCAACCGAGGTTCAAAGATTTCAACAGTTAGGTCGCTTGAGGACCTGGTCGACCAAGGAACGGTTTGATCGCCTGAGGATCAAACCGATGCCTCAAATACTTCAACAAAATTCAACAGTCAAGTTGCCTGAGGACCTGGTCGGCCAAAGAATGGTTGGATCGCCTGAGGATCCAACCAAGGTGCAAAGATTTCGGTAGTTCAACATCCAGATCGCTTGAGGACATGGTCAAGTAAAGAATGGTTGGATCGCCCGAGGATCCAGTCGAGGCCTCAAAGTGTACTACTAAGTTAAAAAAGTAGATCACTTAAGTATCAGGTCGGCCAAAGAATGGTTGGATCGCTTGAGCATCCAACTGAGGCCTCAAAGACTTCAACAAAATTCAACAGCCAGGTCGCCTGATGATCAAATTGAGGCCCCAAAGAGTACTACAAAATTCAACATCCAAATTGCTTGAGGATTTGGTCATCCAAAGAATGGTTGGGTTTCTTGAGGGTCCAACCAAGACCTCAAAAACTTGAACAAAATTCAATAGACACGTCGCTTGAGGATCTGGACGGTCAAAGAATGGATGGATCGCTTGAGGACCCAACCAAGGCCATAAAGACTTTAACAAAATCCTACTGCTAGGTCGCTTGAGAACCTGGTCATCCAAAGAATGGTTAGATCGCCTGAGGATCCAAATGAGGCCTCAAAGAGTACTAGAAAGTTTAACAACCAGATCGTTTGAGGACTTGCCGAAGAATGGTTGGATTTCCTGTGGATTCATCTGAGGCCTCAAACAATACTATCAAGTTCAACAACAAGATCGCTTGAGGATCTGGTCTGCCAAAGAATTGTTGGATCACTTGATGATCCAACCGAGGCCTCAGAGACTTCAACAAAATTAAACAGCAAGGTCACCTGACGACCTAGATGGTCAAAGAATGGTAAGATCACTTGAGGATCTAATTGAGTTCCAATGATTTCGATAGTTCAACAGTCAGGTTGCTTGAAAATCTGGTTAGCCAAGGAATGGTTGGATCGCTTGAGAATCCAACTGAGGGCTCGAAGAGTATTAGAAAGTTCAATAGCCACATCGCTTGAGGATCAGGTTGGCCAAAGTATGGTTGGAAGGCTTGAGAACCCAACCGAGGCCTCAAAGACTTCAACAAAATTCGACAGCCAGGTCGCCTGAGGACCTAGTCAGCCAAAGAATGGTTGGATCGTCTGAGGATCCAACTGAGGTCCAAAGATTTTGACAGTTCAACAGCAAGTCACTTGAGGACCAGGCCATCTAAATAATGGTTTGATGGCCTGAGGATCCAACCGAGCACTCAAAGAGTACTACAATGTTCAATAGCCAGATCGCTTGAAGATCTGGTTGGCCAAAGAAAGGTTGGATCACTTGAGGATCTAACCGAGATGTCAAAGAATTCAACAAAATTCAACAGCCAGGTCGCTTGAGGACCTTGCCGGCCAAAGAATTGTTGGATCGCCTAAGGATCCAACTGAGGTCCAAATATTTCGACAGTTCAACAGCCAAGTCGCTTGCGGATCTGGTCAGCTAAAGAATGGTTTGATGGTCTGAGGATCCAACCGAACCCTCAAAGAGCACTACAAAGTTCAACAGCCAGATCGCTTGAGGATCTGGTTGGCCAAAGAAAGATTGGATCGCTTGAGGACCCAACCGAGACCTCAAAGACTTTAATAAAGTTCAACAGCCAGATCGCTTCAGAACCTGTTTGGCCAAACAATGCTCAGATTGCCTGAGGTCCATCTGAGGCCTCAAAGAGTACTATAAAGTTCAACACCCAGATCGCTTGAGGATCTGGTCGGCCAACCAATGGCTAGATTGCTTGAGGATCCAACCGAGGCCTCAAAGGCTTCAACAAAATTCAATAGCCAGGTCGCCTAAGGACCTGGTCGGCCAAAGAATGGTTTGATCACCTCAGTATCTATTTGAGGCCTTAAAGAGTACTACAAAGTTCAATTTCCAGATTGGTTGAGGATCTGGTCGGCGAAAGAATAGTTGGATCGTTTGAGGGTCCAATCGAGGTCCAAAGATTTTGACAGTTCAATAGCCAGGTCACTTGAGGACCTGGTTATCAAAAGAACAGTTGGATTGCCTTAGGATCCAATCGAGGCCTCAATGAGTACTACAAAGTTCAACAACCAGATCGCTTGACGATCAGGTTGGCCAAACAACAGTTGGATCGCTTGAGGATCTAACCGAGGCCTCAAAGACTTCAACAAAATTCAACAGTCAGGTTTCCTGAGGACCTGGTTAGCCAAAGAATAGTTGGATCGCCTGATAATCAAATCGAGGTCTCAAAGAGTGCTACAAAGTTCAACAGCTAGATCGCTTAAGGATCTGGTGGGCCAAAGAATGGTTGAATAACTTGTTGATCCAACCGAGGCCTCAAATACTTTTATAAAATTCAACAGTAAGGTCGCTTAAGGGCCTAGACGTCCAAAGAATGGTTGGATCACTTGTGGATCCGACTGAGGTCCAAATATTTTGGCAGTTCAACAGCCAGTCACTTGAGGAGCTTGTCAGCTAAAGAATGGTTTGATGGCCTGAGGATCCAACCGAGCCCTGAAAGAGTATTACAAAGTTCAACTACCAGATCGCTTGAGGATCTGGTCAGCCAAAGAAAGGTTGGATTGCTTGAGAATCCAACTGAGGCCTCAAAGACTTCAACAAAATTCGACAGCCAGTTCGCCGAAGGACCTGGTCGGCCAAAGAAAGGCTGGATTACCTGAGGATGAAATTGAGTCCTCAAAGAGTAGGACAAAGTTCAACAGCCAGATCGCTTGAGGATCTGGTCGGCCAAAGAACGGTTGGATCACTTAAGGATCCAACAAAGACCTCAAAGACTTCCAACAAAATTCAACATCCAGGTCGCTTGAGGATCCAACCGTGGACTCAATGAGTCCTATAAAGTTCAATAGCCAGGATGCTTGAGGATCTGGTCAGCCAAAGAACGGTTAGATTGCCTAAGGACCCATCCGAGGCCTCAGAGAGTACTATAAGGGTGAACTGCCAGATTGGTTCAGGATCTGGTGTGCCAAAGAATAGTTAGATTGCCTGAGGATCCATTCGAGTACTCAAAGAGTACTATAGAGTTTAACAGTCTAATCGTTTGAGGATTTGGTTGGCCAAACAATGGTTGGATCGCTTGAGGATCCAACCGAGGCCTCAAATACTTCAACAAAATTCAACAGCCAGGTCGCCTGAGCACCTGGTCAGTCAAAGAATTGTTGGATCGCCTCACGATCTATCCCAGGCCTCAAAGAGTACTATAAAGTTCAACAACTAGATCGCTTGAGGATTTGGTCAGAAAAAGAACGGTTGGATAGCTTGAGGATCAAATCAAGGTCCAATGATTTTAATAGTTCAACATCCAGGTCGCTTGAGGACGTGGTTATCCAAAGAACGGTTGGATCATCTGAGGATCCAACTGAAGCCTCAAGGAGTACTATAATGTTCAACAGCCAGATCGATTCAGGATCTGGTAGGAAAAAGAATGGTTCGATCGTTTGAGGATCCAACCGAGGCCTCAAAGACTTCAACAAAATTCAAGAGCAAGGTCGCATTTCGATTTTATCCGCCAAAGAATGGTTGGATCAGCTGACAATCCAACCGAGGTCCAAAGATTTCAACAGTTTAACAGTGAGGTCGGTTGAGGATCTCGTCAGCCAAAGAACGATTGTATCACCTACTGTTCCAACCTAGCCCTCAAAGAGTACTATAAAGTTCAACACGCAGATCGTTTGAGGACCTGGTTGGCCAAAGATTGGTTGGATCACTAGAGGTTCCAACCGAGGCTTCAAAGACTTCAACAAAATTCAACAGCCAGGTTGCTCGAGGCCCTGGCCGGCCAGAAAATGGTTGGATTGCCTGAGGATGCAACCGAGGTTCAAAGATTTCGGTAATTCAACATCCAGGTTGCTTGAGGACCAGGTCAGCTAAAGAGTGGTTGGATCGCCTGAGGATCCAACTGAGGCCTCCAAGCGTACTACACAGTTCAACACGCAGATCGCTTGAGGATCTGGTCGGCCAAAGAATGGTTTATTGCTTGAGCATCCAACCACGGCGTCATAGACTTCAACAAAATTCAATAGTCAGGTCGCTTGAGGACTTGGTCGGCCAAAGAACGGTTGGATTACCTAAAGATCAAATTGAGGCCTCAGAGAGTACTACAAACTTCAACAGCCAGATCGCGTGAGGATCTGGTCGAAAAAAGAATGGTTAGATCACTTGAGGATCCAACCGAGATCTCAAAGACTTCAACAAAATTCAACAGCCAGGTTGTCTGAGGACCTGGTTGGCCAAAAAATGGTTAGATCGCCTGAGAATTAAATAGAGTCCTCAAAGAGTACTACAAAGTCCAATAGCCAGATCGCTTAAGGATCTGGGTGGCCAAGAAATGTCAAACGATACAACCGAAGCCTCAAAGATTTCAACAAAATTCAACAGCAAGGTCGCCTGAGGACCTGGATGGCCAAAGAATGGTTAGATTGCCTAAGAATCAAACTGAGGTCCAAATATTTTGACAGTTCAATAGCTAGGTCGCATGGGGACCTAGTCAATTAAAGAATGGTTTGATGGCCTGAGGATCCAACCGAGCCCTCAAAGAGTACTACAAAATTCAATAGCCAGATTACTTGAGGATCTGGTTGGCCAAAGAAAGGTTGGATCGCTTTAAAATCTAACTGAGGCCTCAAAGACTTCAACAAAATTCAATAGCCAGGTCGCCTGAGGACCAAGTCGGCCAAAGAATGGTTGGATCGTCTGAGGATCCAACTGAAGCCTCAAAGATTACTATAAAGTTTAACAGACAGATCACTTCAGGATCTGGTCGGCCAAAGAACGGTTGGATTGCTTGAGGATCCAACCGAGGCCTCAAAGACTTCAACAAAATTCAACAGCCAAGTGGCCTGAGGACCTGGTCGGCCAAAGAATGGTTGAATGGGCTGAGGATCAAATTGAGGCCTCAAAGAGTACTACAAAATTCAACAGCCAGATTGCTTGAGGATCTGGTTGGCCAAAGAACAGTTGGATCACTTAAGGATCCAACCAAGACGTCAAAGACTTCAATAAAATTCAACATCGAAGTGACCTCAGGACCTAGTCGGTCAAATAATGCTTGGATCACCTGAGAGTCCAACCGAGGCCTCAATGAGTACTATAAAGTTCAATAGCCAGAACGCTTGAGGATGTGGTCAGCCAAAGAATGGTTAGATTACTTGAGGATCCATCAGAGGCCTCAAAGAGTACTATAAAGTTTAATAACCAGATCGCTTGAGGATCTGGTTAGGCAAAGAACGGTTAGATTACCTGAGAATCCATCTGAGGCCTCAAAGAGTACTATAAAGTTTAACAACCAGATCGCTTGAGGATTTGGTTGGCCAAACAATGGTGAGATAGCTCGAGGATCCAACCGAGGCCTCAAAGACTTCAACTAAATTCAGCAGCCAGGTCGCTTAAGTACTTGGTCGGCCAAAGAATGGTTGGATTGCCTCAGGATCTATATGAGGCCTCAAAGAGTACTCTAAAGTTCAACAGCCAGATCGCTTTAGGATCTGGGCAGCAAAAGAATGGTTGGATTGGTTGAGGATCCAATCGAGGTCCAAAGATTTTGACAGTTTAACAGCCAGATCGCTTGAGGATGTTGTTATCTAAAGAACGGTTAGATCGCTTTAGGATCCAACCGAGGCATGTACTATAAATTTCAGCAGCCAGATCGCGTGAGGATCTGGTCAGCCAAAGAACGGTTGGATCGCTTGAGGATCCAACCGAGGCTTGAAAGACTTCAACAAAATTCAACAGCTAGGTCGCCTTAGTATGTTGTTCGCCAAAGGATGGTTGACTCGCCTAAGAATCCAACCGAGGTCTAAAGATTTCGATGGTGTAACAGTCAGGTCAGTTGAGGATCTCGTCGGCCAAAGAACGGTTGGATCGCCTGAGGTTTCAACTGAGCCCTCAAAGAGTACTATAAAGTTTAACACCCAGATCGCTTGAGGATCTTGTTGGCCAAACAATAGTTAGATCATTAGAGGATCCAACCGAGGCTTCAAAGACTTCAACAAAATTCAACAGCCAGGTTGCCTAAGGCCCTAGTCGGGCAGAGAACGGTTGGATTGCCTGAGGATCCAACCGAGGTCAAAAGATTTTGGTAGTTCAACATCCAGGTCGCTTGAGGACCTGGTCAGCTAAACAATGATTGGATCACCTGAGGATCCAACCGAGGCCTCAAACTGTACTACAAAGTTCAACAGCCAGATCGCTTAAGAATCTGATCGGCCAAAGAGTGGTTGGATCGCTTGAGCATCTAATCGGGGCCTCAAAGACATCAACAAAATTCAACAGCCAGGTCGCATGGGAACCTGATCGGCAAAAGAAGGGTTGGATCACTTGAGGATCAAATTGAGGACTCAAAGAGTACTACAAAATTCAACAGCCAGATCGCTTGAGGATCTGGTCGACCAAAGAATGGTTCGATCGTTGGAGTTTCCAACCGAGACCTCAAAAACTTGAACAAGATTCAACATCCAAGTTGCCTGAGGACCTGAACGGTCAAAGAATGGTTGGATCGCTTGGGGATCCAGCCAAGGCAACAAAGGCTTCAACAAAATTCAACTACCAAGTCGCCTGAGAACCTGGTCTGCCAAAGAATAGTAAGATCGCCTGAGGATCCAACCGAGGCCTCAAAGAGTACTATCAAGTTCAACAGCCTGATTGCTTAAGGATCTGGTCATCCAAACAATGGTTGGATCGCTTGAGGATCAAACCGAGGCCTCAAAGACTTCAACAAAATTTAACAGCCAGGTTGACTACGGATCTAGTCGGCCAAAGAATGGTTGGACTGCCTCAAGATCTATCCGAGACCTCAAGGAATACTATAAAGTTCAATAGGCAGATCGCTTGAGGATCTGGTCAGCCAAAGAACGGTTGAATCGCTTGAGGATCCAATCGAGGACCAAAGATTTTGACAGTTTAACAGCCATGTCGCTTGAGGACCTGGTTATCTAAAGAATGGTTAGATCGCCTTAGGATCCAACTGAGGTTTCAAAGAGTACTACAAAGTTCAACAACCGAATCGCTTGAGGATAAAGTCGGCCAAAGAACGGTTGGATCGATTGAGGATCCAAACGAGGCCTCAAAGATTTCAACACGATTCAACAGCCAGTTTATCACAACCCAATTTGAGAGCTGTGACCGGCCATGGATCATGGACTTTGGCCCACTGAACCGAGAAAGCCTAAATGTACAATTAGTAAACTATATGCTAATTGATATTCTTTTCACAGGATTTAAACAATTAAAATTCTATAAATTAAATTGTGTGTCAAAACAGCACATATCACCAATGTCATCTCAACACCACAATTGAAATAAGTGTTTAATTATTTTACTGTTTTATTAATTAAATGTAGAAGAAGAAATAATAAATGCAAATGAATACATGATCCTAGAGGTCGTGTCCTGGATCCCACGATGCTTGAGCCCGTTCCCAAACCTCAGCACTCATTACCTGAAATATTTAGTATAACGTCAACAATGTTGGTGAATGCAAACATGCATATAATAATACAGTTCAAAAACAAGGGACATAAAATAGGTTTGTATATCAACATATCATGGCATTTTATATATACAGTATAAGAAAAAGAATAATTATTCAACCCATTCTTTTATCTTTAAAGGGTAACACACCACCCATCATTTTATTTCATTATCTCATTTCATTTCATTTTACTATCTCAACGTATATATATATTTTCATTTCATTTGGTCCTGTTCTTAACGAGTCCAAGATATCACATACTATAGTCATTTCGTCCCATATATGGGTCACCAAGATATCCCATTATACAGCCATTTGGTCCTGTTAATAATTCGCAGGTTATCAAGATATCAAATCTTTTGGTCCCGTATATGGGTCACCAAGATATCACATAATTTAATCATTGGTCCCGTTTACGGGTCACCAAGATATGCCATTTTATTTGATGACATTACTCGAGTCACCAAGACATCTTATCATACATTATGTCTGTATCTCATCATTTGGTCCCGTTTAATAATTTACGGGTTACCAAGATATCAAATCCTTTAGTCCCGTATATGGGTCACCAAGATATCACAAAATAAAGCATGCTTATATCAATATGTATATATCTTCCGTCCACTTAGGGTGTCAATATTTTGATAAGAGTTATTTCTTAATACTTTTTATTTGGCCTTGTTTATCAATGGGTCACCAAGATGTCACTTTTTTTTTATTGTTTTTGGGTAATTAAATATGTATAAAAAGAAAAACTTACATGAATACAAGTGCATACCTCAGGTATTAACAACCAAAACCCCCGCAACGCGGGAGGGGACAAACATTCCTTCTTCTAACCCAAGCCTTAACAACGATTGAAACCCCCAAGGGCAGCCACACAGATTAAGACAACAAAAAACAAAACAAAACAAACCAACCCCGTACACAACCCATATAGGTAGGGAATAACCAATGCCTAAACTACAAACAACATTATGATCAACACCGGGAACAAAAAATGAGTTATGGAAAGAAGAGCACCACCACGCAGCAACCAAACCTATCCACACATGAAACCGCCGAGAGAACCTTACAAGAAACCAAAGCACCAACGTTAGGCCATCCATAGGAATCTAGGCCTTAAAGGTAAGCAGCACACCTCTCATAAGAGTCCTTTCATATTTCAATCCATGGTTATTTTACAAGAGGCTATTACACAATATCATTTAAAAAAATTTAACCATATATATTCTAATTTCAAAGCCATTTGAGGGATACAAGATTTTATTAAAAACATGTAATAGGTAAGTTCACTTACGTAACAAGTTGAGAGCTTCTCTCTCTAGACTTGAGGGGCATTTCTGGTTTGCTATGCTCGGGGAGGGCTTCTCTCTGTAGAATGCTATCTTCTGGGCATTGGATGGCGATTCCATTTCTAGTCACTTTGTAATAACTTTGGTGAAATGATCTCTGGAGACCTCTGGCTTTTGGAGGTAGGCTAGTGTTTTGGTTTTTTGTTTGTTTTTTTTTTTTGGTTTTCTTCAATGGAGCTCCTGGCGAAATGCTTTCTACGATGCTCTGTGCTTGTATTATCTTTTGGATCGTGGTTTGGGTTTGTTTCGAAATGATTATCAGTGGCATGTGCCATGGTGGTGGCTGTTGTTACTTGTTTTGTTGTTGTCTCAGCTTGGGTGGAGTTCGATAATAGCAGACTCAGTGGATAATGTCTTGTTTCGTCCTCAATGGGTTTTATCACTCGAGCGTTGAACGTTAGGTTGTTTGGTGTTTGTTTTCATTTTTGTGGAGGTTTTGGTTCTCTACACGAGTGCTCTATTTTTTGCTGGGCTTTACATCCTGGGTTGATGTCGGCATCTTTCTCAGTCTGGTGATCCCGTTAGCTCTGCTTCGAGCCGCCATTGGTGGTCCAATGCTGAGCATTTTTTGTTGAATAAGTTTGATTTAAAATCGATGGTGTCAAGTCGAGGATAACTCTTCCGAGCTTGTTTTGGTTTTGGTTCCTGGTATAAATGGTGTGGGAGCTCTGCTCTGATTTTATGCATTAATGTTTTTCTATTTGAAGCTTTCTCTAAGTAGATCTCTGGTTCTGGTCCATGGAGGTCTTAGGTTGAAGACGAGGTGCGTGGGTATACGCGCGCGTGAGTGGAATGCGCTGCCCAAGAGTGTGGGTATCTGAAGTGTAGGATGATAAGGAGCGGTTGTTGGGCAGTGTGTTCTGCTGTATTGCAGAATGTGGGTCCCTCATGGGTTTCATTGGTGCAGATATTGGTTTTCAGCTGAGGCAGTAGCTTAGGTTGTTGGGCCTATGCAGTCTTCGTTGTCTGTGGCAATGGTGGGACCCTTCATTGACTTGTTTGGTTTAGCTTAAGGGGCCCACATTCCACTAAGTTGCATGGGTTGCTGGTTATGCTTATTAGGTTGGTTCGTTTGGTGGGCCAGCGGGCTTACATGTGAATAGAGTATAATTGTTGTGGGTCTACTTTGGTGGGCCTTTTTGTCCGAATGGGATGAGGCTTTATAGCTTGCGTTTATTACCTTGGAGCTGTGTTTGATCGGGGTTGCTGCCTTTGATGTGTCCCTTATGGGTTTGTTTGTTTCTCCTTAGGTTATTTATGCTGATGTCGTATGCCCTCTCGGGGTTTGATTTTCCTTTTTGGTTACTGATGTTTGCTTTGTTTCATCTTTCCCGCGTTGTTTGCCTTTGAGCCTTTGCGGTTGACTGAGCTTGACTGAGGATGTCCCTTGGGTTTGTGCCTAATCTTTTCCTCCATGGGCCACTCATAACTTGAGTCAAGTGGCTGTGATAGTCACGATTATGAGGGAGTGTGTTTCTTCCCTAAGGTACGGAGCCTTCTGTGGTTCGTCTTCGGTGTGTGCTCTGGTCTCTTGCAGGTTTCTGTAGCTGCTTAGTGGGAAGGCTGGTTTTCCCCTGGGGTTCGCCTGGCTTTATGATGGTTGGGTTCCTTGGGTCACTTTTGTACTGCTAGCATTCCTGGCACCTGTTTGGCTTCTTGGATAGGACCGATGGCGGAGGTTGCTTGAGGTGCATCTTGGTGCACGTGCTGG